>JAXIVJ010003839.1:0-15000 GCA_036785665.1 Chirona hameri
AGGGTTGCATGAACTACCATTTACCAACAGGGCTTGCCTAGCCTAGGCCTAGGTAGTACAATATGAAACTCATATTTTTTCCGTAGAATCAGTTTGAATCGATTCATTTGGTGATTCTTTGGTGATTCTTCGCAGTGCAATGATTCCATTCTTGATTCAAATTGATGTTTGCGTAAAAGGAATCGATTCACCTGTGATTCTTCGTCAAACGATGTGATTCTTGAATCGTTAATCGATTCACCATGAATCGTTTACAAGTCTGTTTGTAAGTAAACGTGGCGTGAGGCTGAAGCATCTTGTGAGCTTTGTATCTCATAGGGCATGTCTTTTGTTTCGAGGATTGGATAGCCTCCTTGGTTGTCCTAGAACTTCTCAAACATAACGTGAGGAAGTCCTGCCGAAAGGAGCAACTTAAGCGGATCGTGTCGCTGTATGCCTCCTATGTCCCCGGTGACACATGCTACACTGTCCCCGGTGACACCCCGGTGACACCCCGGTGACACATGCTACCCGCGCACGCTGGACGGGTTCCGGGAAGCGCCTGCCATAACTATTCCAGCTTAATGCTAAAATGTGTCCGTGCCGTATCTGCAGTAACCGATCCCGTCCACAGACGTTTGCACATGACCGTCTGCGGCGCATCATCTGTGTCGGCGTATACGCTTGTTCGGGGTAAGGTTGGCAGTAACCAGGTCGTTACTGTTAGATCGCCCCGCTGGCCGGACGCGTGGTGCCGGCATCTGTGACTCGTCAAGACGGCACTGAAATTCGAGCAGAAATCAATCGAAGCTTGTGGTTCTCCACAAGTGCGTCACTATGTGTTTCGAAATTTGTACATACTATTTTGCGACAACTGTTCTAGGAAACACCATATTTGTGTGCATCGAAAAGTCAATTTAAAACAGCCTAACCGACATGGAAATAACCTAAAATAAAAAGCTCCACATAATACAAACATTGCATTAAGCAGGCACGCGGAAAATGCGGCAATGAGAAACCAAACTTGAAATGCCTATTCACTAAATGGTTTCTAGCAAACAACACCTTTTTGTAACCATAATCTGCCCAACACGTATTTATGCCTAGTGAGCAATCGTTCAATGCGAAAATAGCTTACCAGCTAATTCCTGGCTAACTAACGCTATTCCATATTCTTTATTTATTTACTAAAACGCATGGACAATGACGTTTTTTTTTACATATGCCCATTGCCCACACAAAACATTCGATTGATTTTGATGAAGAGGTGAGCATGTATTTTTTATAAAAAAAACTCATGTGGAAACTGGAATGAAGATGAGTGAGAATAAGGATGGCTGAGTGGGAAAACAGGAAACGGAGTGAGACTACTATTGTTGCTGCCCAATGGCGCTGCGCTCGTCTGCAGCCAAAAGTGCAAAGGTAATGTCGGGGCTCCAAAACAAAAGCGACCCAACACACAAAACGATGACGATGAAATTGAATTCGTTGCTCGATATCATTGTCGGTCGATTACTTAGTTGATGTAATATATCCAAAATCGTTCTTAACATTCGCTCATTTGATTGAGTACCTATCCATGTAACGGGATGATTTTCCCAAGTTTAGGTAGGTATTATATGCATCCCCGATGTCGGAGCCTCTGTCGACTTCTGGTCCTTATTTCTTCAGCCCAATGGCGCCTCCACTTTCGGAAAGTTGGGGAGACGGAGGCATTCTGAAGTCGATTATTTCCATGCAACGCCCATTCGGCGTAATGTTTACGCTAGGTAATGTCTCCTTAGGCGTAGTGTTAAAATCCGAAAATGTTGGGGGACGAATTTTCGACGCCTGTGCTTCATTCAGCCTTTTACGAAGTTTCAATATGGTTTGTTCACGTTTGTCCCACTGAGGGCTAGTATATTTTCGGTAAAAAATCCACAAAAACATGAAACAAAGATCCCAGATGAAGATTAAATACTAAGAGGACTTACTCCACAATACAAATATTAAAAACGGAGCTTTCGGGTATATTGTAACACCCTTCGTCAGGGTGCTACAATATACCCGAAAGATCCGATGTTAATTTTCCTGTAGAGTAAGAGTCTTTGTATTATATATTTCACCCACTCCACATCATGTCTTTTCGCTTCGCGGATCCCAGATGAGTCCCTGGACAGGTCGGAAGGGCGTTGAAAAGGTCAGAGGGGCCCCTAGACGATATGAACGTGCCGAACTCCAATCTCGAAATAGTTTGGGCAGCAATTCGCGTGGGAAAATGCCGGCGCCTTATAGTCGGCGCTGCTTACAGAGTGCCGAAAAATACCGTCCAACAGGTAACAGCTGACCTGGACGATTTGGAAGCGCAGTTGCAGCACATGATCGCTGTACACCCCGGACTGACGATAGTAATCGGAGGTGATCTGAACTGCTGCCTTCTCAAGACCGGCTCAAACACACCGGGGGAGAGACTCGGCGCTCTCCTGACTCAACATGGCATGCAGAGCTGCAACACCCGACTGCCAACCTACCGACCGGCCGGCAGTCTGCTCGACATTCTGGCGACCAACCGAGGTGACCTCGTCACTCGAGCCGGGGTGACGCGATGTCACTACGGGACGCCTCATGACATCACACGCCTGGCACTGCGCGTCACCGGGATCAAACGGTGCGCCGGCGCTGTGACACAGCGTCGGTGCCTGGCGCGTGTCGACAAGGGCAACTTCAACCATCGGCTGCTGAACGCTGACTGGGCGCCGGTCTACACGTCTGACGGCCCGGAGCTGAAGTGGTCGGCGCTTGTCCGAACCTTCAGACCGCTGCTGGATGATGTCGCTCCGATGCGGCGGGCGCGCGTCCGACCACCTGGAGCACCGCCTGCATCGGATCGCACCCGCCACCTGCTGGCGCTCAGGCGGACTGCACTCTCGGCCGGTCAGCGCCAGGAGTACAAGGAGCTCAATCGACAATCGCGAGCCGCCATCCGCGCCGACTGTCGACACCATCTCCAGCAGCAGCTGACCAAGCACGGCCCCACCGGCATGTGGCGAGTACTGAGGCCCATGATTGGATCCAACAAGAGCTCTACACCCATCAGCGGCATCACTGCTGACGCCTTGAACAACTTCTATGTCTCAGTGGCCCCAGACCTGGCCGCCACTGTTCCCGCGCCGTCCAGACCCGTCCACGTGCGTCTGCCCCGAGTCTGTGCCGGTGGTCTGAAAATCCAGCCGATTAGCATGGAGACTCTGTGGGTGATAGTGCAGGGTATGAAATCGTCTGGAACTGAGTGCAGTGATGGGTTCAGTGTTTCAATGATTCAGGACTTTTTCCCTGGATTCGGACATATAGTGCTTGATGTAGTAAATGCTAGCCTGGAGACTGGCAGGGTGCCAGAATCCTGGAAGCACGCCATCATAACTCCCATACCAAAAGGGAAGTTCACTACGTCCGACCCGTCCCGTACGCGGCCTATCTCCATTCTCCCGCCAATCAGCAAAATCGCCGAGCGGGCTGTGCAGCTCCAGCTGACCGAGTATATGGAGACGCACCATTTGCTAAGTGACGCGCAGCACGGTTACCGCAGGCGTCACTCGTGTGAGACCGCTCTGCATGTGGTATCGGACGATATTCTTAGGGCCATGGACTGTGGTGAAATTGCCCTGTGGGCAATGGTTGACCTGTCAAAATGTTTTGACATGGTGCCGCATGATGGGCTGTTAGATAAGTTAGTTCTGTATGGCATTGATCCTTTCTGGCTTGACAATTATCTGAAAGATCACACACAGCAGGTTCAGGTCAGAAACAGTGAGGGCCACTCGGTGCGGTCGTCTGTGAGAACCAACTCAGTGGGAGTGTACCAGGGCGGATCCCTCAGTTGCATTCTGTGGTCCATTTTTGCGAATGATCTATGTCTCCATGTCCCTGAGTCTGTGAAAATTGTTCAGTTCGCAGACGATACCCAAATTTGGACCACTGGTGAAAAGCGAGACCTTCCACTACTTGTAAACCGACTTGAGACCGCTCTCCAGTGTATGTTCGACTGGTTCTGTGAACACGGTATGAAGGTGAACGAGACTAAGACTGAGCTGATGGTCCTGGGCACAAAGCAGATGCTCAGAGATGTCGCCAGTGTCAATGTGCGGTTTAATCAAGCAACGATTACTTCGTCAAACCACGCCCGTAACCTCGGTGTAATTTTCGATCGTAGCCTTGATTTTCAACCGCATGTTGATCAACTCGTGCCGAAATGTACCGGAATGTTACTAGCGCTAAACCATGTTAAACACGTCGTTCCCATCGCTACATTGAGGCGTCTCATCACCGCTCTGGTGTTCCCCGTGCTGCAATATTGCATGTCAGTCTATGGCATTTGCAACAAGGCACAGGTTCACCGTATCCAGAAGGTGATCAACTTTGCCGCGCGTGTGATTAGTGGGCGCCGAAGGTATGACAGGATATCCGATGTAGCGCGAACGCTCGGCTGGCTTAATGCTGATGAACTCATTACATTCCACCGTGTCATGACTGTACACAAACTGCTTACCAACGACGTACCGAGGCCCCTTGTAAGGACTATAGGTCCAGCCGCGCGCCAACAGCATCGCCACAACACACGGACTGCCGATCTCCGTGTATTGCCGCGCATTCGCACTGAAGCGGGACGCAGTCGTCTGTGCTATAGTGCCGTGAAGGAATACAACAAAGTCTCTAGAAAGCCAGGAATATCCTTCAAAACTGCGGCTAAGCGACACCTCGTTACCTGCCGTGACGCATGAGCGATGTTGTAGTGGACAATTTTTTTGTGAATGTATGTGTATGTTTGAATGTTCACCATTGTCACTGTTTTATACCACATTGACGTGCGAAGGCGAAAAGCCACTGAGTACAGTGGACCTGAGCGAATAAACGAATTGAAATTGAAATTGAAATTGAAATTGAAGGGACCTTGGGCCTTTCAACAGTAAGATTACAGTTGTCCAGGGAATAAAAAAAAAAAAATTGCGCCGCTCCGCGGCGCAATTTAACTACAAATTCAATTATATGCGAGTTAGGAAAAACTTGCCCTGTTTGTCGGCGCATTTATCTGTTATGTTGCTACTTTCCTATATAATTGGGCAAAATAGTTCACTTTAGCACTTTTTACCGCACTTTTAAACGCACAATATAACCATTTTAAAGGTCCGCACCATACGCAATGCGACGCATTGATGAGAAAGCATATCCAGGGCATAAGACTCAACATTTTCGCGCCGCACCGCGGCGCAATTTTTTTTAAGAGTTCCAGCCTCCAGGTCTTGAGTTAAAAAAATATGCAAAGTTGGTATAGCTGATTCCAAATTGGTGTCGCTTGTTCCAAAGTTAATATGGAAGTTTGCTAACTCCAGCACCTAAAAGTTGATATGGCACCTGTCATACTGTATTTTCCATCCTTGTAACGTGCCTTTTCATCCGTTTTTTTTTGGGGGGGGGGCCTTTCAACGCTTTGTTGGAAGGGGGCCCTTTCAACGCTCGGGAAGAGGCCCTTTCGAGGCGCCCCCCCCCCCCTAGACGAAATCCTGGCTACGTGCCTGAAAACTGCTATCTCAGTTTAAAACTAATGTTGAAGGTGAACTATTTCCTTTAACCCGCGCCGTGCCGGTGCTTGGTGCCACCTTCGCCGTCCCGAGGGGGGGGGGGCGTTTCGACGCCTCCTCTAACTCGGCTTATATGGGACGTAGACAAAGCCAAAGACATTGTTCGAAAGGCCGTCAGAATGCATTTTGAAACTATTTCGGGCAATTTTTTCTCAGGTCAATATTGAGGTCACCAGAAGTCATCAAGGGTCAGATTTTCAAGTTTTAGGACTTCGCTCTAGAAATTCCCAGATAGCACAGGAATTCTGATAACTAGGAACAAACGAGAAACAATAAAAATGGAAAGCTCTTGAAAAATACAATTTGCGAAGTGTCCTCAGATTTCAGTTCAGGTGAATAGTTTAGGCTCCAGAGCTCATCAAATGTCAAACAGACTATTTTTTAGCGAAACAGTTTGTACAAATATACTTTTACCTGACAAAGAAAGGGCAACAACTTTGACGCCATCGTGTTTGTCTCGTCAAGGCGCTTCGTATCATATGCATGATGACCAGGTTAGATTAACCTACAATTTGACCTCAGGTCAAGGTCAAGTGGTGACCCAATTAGGTCATGTTGCACATTGGGAGACGTGCCTCGACGAGACAAACATATTGGTGTCAGTTTCACTTATCTATCTTGATTTTGTCGAGAGTTATTGGCAAAAAAAAATGTTGGTGACCTCGTGTGACCCTCTAGGGGTCATGGAACAATAATTAAACCTGGAAATTCAAGAATGGCTTATGATAACATGACCCAGAAGGAATTGGGCAGATATCATTCGTATCAGAATAGGAAGCATTTTATTATTTCCCTATTGACTTATAATGGGGAGGTCACGAAATTGACCCGACCTTAGGTCACCGATATTAAACATCCGAGATAAACGTTTTGTAGGCACTATTGCTCTTATGAAATCCTGTAAGTACGAAATCGATAGGCCAAAAACTATGGCTGTGGTGCGACCGGAAACATTTTTGGAGGTGGGGTCACGTGACCTGGTCTGGTGACCTGACCTGAGATGACCCGAGGTATTTTTTTACATAATGTGCACAATTGATCCCCGAACAGCTGTGCCAAAAACGGCGGCGCTGCGCGCCGCCTTTTTTTCCGCTATTCTCGAAAAACCTTAGCCCCCCCCCCCGGCACGGCGCTGGTTAAGCTGATACACCTTTATGTCTCGGCTCGTGAAAATGCGAGTCCAGCACCGTCGTTCACTGCTGTGCTTAAAATAAGAGGCCTAATATTTCGTGTCAAATCCAGGTCTCCTGTTATCTGTGTATAGACCTATGTATCATCAGAATAGCCATTAACCACAAATTCATTTAATGCAATCTTTTTTTTAGAACTCGAATGGCAAAGTGTCGAAATTTTGGCATGTGACCTCAAGTCAGGTCACGTGATTTCGCTATGTTCTCAGTTAAACATCGTGATTTGTCTTAGGTGGAATAGGATGGTGCAGGCCTTTGAATCACGTGACAACCTATTCCGCTCAGTGATCAAGATCACGTGACGACTTAATTCAATATTTCGCCTATAGAGGCGTCTGTGGGTCCTCAAGACAAATTTTATCATCCCTATTTCCAGACTGAGAATGTTATAACGATAGCTAAAAGCGTTTTCCAGAGATAAAAAATGCTCAACTTTGCCAAATAAAACGAAAATTCCAGCAAATTATCTATTGTATAATCAAGCCAGGTCATTTGGGAAATCAATCTCAAGGACCTGCTGGGGTCATGCTATGCATCATCGAATGCAGCTCAACGAGACACATATAATGCCGTTGAGTTAAGCTCTCTAGCACAATTGTGTGCAAAGTTATTACCAAAGACGAGTCATCATAATTTGTGATCATAATTTTTCCAAAGAAAAAACAAATAAACAAAACATTTAGAGGAAAAACCTAGATCCAATTGTATTACCATCGAAGGCCAATGTATCGAAGTCGATTCTGGCAATTAAAAAAATCCGCATTTTAAATGGCCACATCCTAAAATCACGTTATCTGAGGTCTAAGATCACATGTAAAAATTCCCAAATTTGCGTAGTTTCACAAATTCGCTCACATTAATATATTGTTCCGGACGATTCTGATGATATATAGGTTTATATGACTCGCATGATTTAGATGGAAGATATTGCCCTCTGAAATTAGAGTTTTTCACGACAACAAAATTGCCAAACTCGAAAACCGTTTGACGGACGGAGCTGACAATTTCATGTGAATCTACGGCCCAGATAACATGGATCAAAATAAAATGCTTCACTGCAACAATAGAGCATGAAACATTTCAGTATGTCTTGTCTGAAAATTAATTGTTTTTAAATACAAATAACCATTTTACTCTGATTAAGATGTTTCGGGATTTTCAAGTCTGGATTTTTTCGGCTTTTTTAAGGGGGGGCAAAAACATACGTTTGCCTACCGATTTTTCGTTTTGGGGGGGGGGGAATTGCCCATTTTGCCCAACCGTAGATCCGCCACTGCTTCCCAGTGGTGCAGCTCCACTGCAGTGAAGCTGTACTGGTGCACTGATACGAAGCAGAGGATGTGTACAAGGCTTAGTGAAAACTGTGATCTCCAGAGGGAAGTCCATGCAGATAAAGGTCTATATTTAAGCCGTAGTCCCGCCGGCTCGGTAGCGTGGCCAGAGAGGGCCATTGGTTCCGCCGTCTCTGGGAGCTCTCCGTCGCAAAGTCGTGGTGCAGGTCGATGGTATCTATATTGTCGTCGGGCAGCTTCCCAGTGCGGCACCATGGTGCAGCCCAGATGAGGGCTGCACCCGAAATAATAATGAAGGAGAAAACAGAAGCAACAACGCCCTAGGAAGACAACACAAGATTAGCATCAACACAATAGTAATTGGCCACAAAACATACCCAAAGTTTCATGATACCATAACGGAACATACCGGAACAGCAAACCTACAATAATAGTAACAATCGCACTAATCTCGCAATCACAATCACAATCTCACCGTTCAGGCAGGCGTAAGATAGCGTCGTACGCAATGTCTCATCACCAAGTCCCTGCGCGGTGACCGCAGCCCGGCCGGGGCGAGCTCCCATTGGTCAGAATAAGCGCGCTTCTGATTGGTCGGTCGCCTGCCGCTCGGCTCGCCGATAGGCTGAGCGTGACCTGACCTTAAATCGACATATCTCGCTCGTAGTAACTAAATAATTTACATAAGGAAACAGTCTCTATGTCTACCCGACGCCAATTACCAGTGGCGAACGCAGGGGGGGGGGGGTTCAAAGGGGTCAGCTGACCCCCCCCCCGAAATTTCTGAGGGGTGAAATCAAAAGGACCCGTATTCTGGCCCATACATGGGAGGGCCCGGTCTTGATAAGGCCTGATCGAGGCAGGGGCCCGGTGCTGGCAAAGGCGTTGCATGGGGCCCGGTTACAACAGGGCCCGGTCCTTGCATATTCTTGATACGGGCCCCTTTCTGGTAGGGGCCCGGTCTTGGTCAGGTCCGATCGAGGCAGGGGCCCGGTGCTGGCAAAGGCGTGATATGGGGCCCGGTCAGAACGAGGGCCCGGACACAACAGGGCCCGCTCCTTGCAAATTACTTGATTTTTGGTTTGGTTTGGGTAGGATAAGGCCGCTTCGGTCTACTTGGACCATTGCGCAGCCATGGGATGAAGTAGGGGTAAAGTGGGTCAAAATGGACGCCGACCGGGCAACCGCCCATGGACAGGCCCTTCCCTCACAGCGCGAAGCTGCGAGGAGAGCCCACGCCATGCAGACGGCCACCACTCCCGCGGGGCAGCTCGAGGCCACCACATGCCCGGTGGCCAGCGACCACCAGACCCGGGATAACGTAGGCGTGACAAAGGATGGAGGACCGGCAATCGGGAGGATCAAAAGGGATCTGAAATTACTTGATAAGGGCCCCTTCCTGATAAGGGCCCGATCAAGACAGGGCCCAGGTGCTGGCAGAGGCGTTATATGAGGTCCGGTCAGGTCTAGCCTCTGGCGAAAACTAGTAGCTAGAGCAAACAAGAACTAAATGTATCCCTTTAAAAATGAGAGATATGCGTTTTTGTTTTTTCCCGATAGGGTTACATTGAAAAGGTCACGATTATAACTTGACCTTAGGCCACCGATATAGGAAATCCGAGATATTGTAGTCCCTATTGACATCATGACGTGTCATGAGTTTATTGTCGCTCGATTAACCACTGCCGGTGGTGCTACCTAGAAGTTGGTTGGTGGTCATGTCATTTGACCTGACCTGGTGACCTGACCTGACATGGACGGGACCCAATTTTTTGCCAAAATGTGGCTTAGCTATTAATGTCAAGTTGCTGAAAATTTCAAGTCGATATCTTTATGCGTTTTCTGATTATGGTGGAAAAACAAATGGGGGGCGACCCCCCCCCCCCCCCCCCCGAGCGCCTCCGGAGTTAATTCCTATTCCGTTCGCGAACGTAGCCTAACGTAGTTTATACGGGACTTTGACGTTGAAAGACTGGGACTTTTGAACCTGTAGAGGACATGAATCTGGGAGGTTATAAAGGGAAAAACGCCATAATTTGGCCCAATTTCTCAAATTGCCTCAATTTCCGAAGATATAATTAATTCATGCCTAGAGAATATAAAGTCACGTGTAAACGCGGTTTCTATCTACACTGCAATTTGCGCATAAGCATCTCAAACATCTATGGGCGTAACAAAATAATATTGTAACGCTCAACTCTACTGATGAAATAAAATGCTTTGCTATTTGGCACATGTTACGTTTCATCGTAAATATGTATGGATGTACCGGGTGATCGAGAATGAATGACCCAAAAAATAAACAAGTCACATGCTTACGTAAAATAATATGTTTCATAAGCTCGTACTGAAATTGATTGTAGACATTGGGGCATTTTATTTAGTTATCATTTTAAACACTTGGGTGACGTTTTCTGGTTATAATAAGAAATTAGCCTAGGAGCCCTGCTCGGCACTTCAGGTCAAACAGCCCGTTTACCAAGGAGCAAGCCAGCTGGATTGTGCTGAAGCACGCTGAACTGAAGTATGTGGGAGCCGTTCGGAGGGCGTTTCGGCAACAGTTTTATCCACACTCCTGGCGGCAAGTACCGAAACGAAGGCTTTCCACTGACTGCTCCGACCGGCCTGGCCGATTGGCCGGCAGCCTGTTCCGACTCCAGTTGTCCACACCACCGACAAATCCACAACAAATTCGACAGTAGTAGCCATCTTCACAACCGAACCCCGCATAATGGCCCTTAGGTGAAGTTTGGGTCAAGGTCAGGTCAAATAAGGTCAAAATGTGAAATTTATTAACCCGCGCCGTGCTGGTGCTCAGCGCATCCTTCGCCGTGTCGGGGAAGGGGCCTCGAACTCGGTATCTATTAGACGTAGACCAAAATAAAAAATACTGTTCGAAAGCTCGTCAAAAATAATGTTGAAATTATTTCAGACATATTTTGGCTCAGGTCAATATTTAGGTCACCAGGTCAATCCGACTGGCCTGTTCTTGGTAAACGTGCCGTTGCTTGGGCTGAAAGTGCCGAACAGAGCTCCTGAGGAGAATTGCCCGTTGTGACCAGAAACGTTCAACTACGTGTTCAAAATGATATTTAGACAAAATGGCCAAATGTCTACAATAGATTTTGGTACGCGCTTACGAAAAAATATTGTTTTACTTTTGCACGTGACTTGTTTATTTTTGGATCTTTCATTCTCGATCACCCGGCACCTAGGGACCGATTATTTTGAGTATCCAAGCCCACCAAAGACAATGGGTAGCAGATCTCCCGAAAAAAACACCTAGTTATTACGACGTTTGAAATTGTTGACGCGATCTATTTCCCGTGCTTCTCTCATTTTGACCAAACTCCAGAAAGCTTGTGCGCAGCTTCCAGACAGGTATGCAACAACTGGTTGACACCAGGCCCTGGATCCGATGGTTATGCCTTCCCAAGTCATGCACAACACCGTCTCCACATTTGTTGCAATGCTGTATGCTATACAAAAAAAATCAGCCATATATCGCGCCATGTACATTGTACACATACCTGCTACGAAAATACCGTATCGGTTCACCAGTCACCACTACTGTGTGTCGTCATTGACATCATTTAATCAACTCTCGACAGTTTTACTGCACATCAGTAGCACACGTACCTAAAATTTGCACATCAGTAGCTCACGCAGTCACCTTACATGACATTAACAAGACAATTATCATGTCTCAGATCCCATGCTGCCTGCTCCAAAACAAGTGACCGAAATCCGCGAAGTTCTCTAAAAAACGTGTGGGGGCCCGCACACAACGGGGCCCGCTCTTAGGGCTCTGACAGGTCCCGCTCTTAGGGTTTCTTCTTACAGAAACCCGCTCTTAGGGTTTCTTCCTAACTGCCTCAAGTATGAAGGAGTTACATCGGTTTACGGTAATTGCAACAAGTGAAAATTAGTTGATGTTAATGAAATATCATAAAAATTGCATGGCAGAGGCGGTTTCAGGGGCTTGAAAAGGGGGAAGGTTTGGCAGTCAGTCATGGCAGAGGCGGTTTCCAGGAAGTATTCAATGCTTGGCGGGAAGCAAATAGTGCAATATAAGGGGCATTTATAGTTATCAAGATGTAAAAGATAGCTTCTGCTTTCATTATTTGCATAATTTATTACATATAGAGTTTCAGGGGCGTGTTCAGGCACATGAAAAGGGGGTGACTGGCATGGTGATGACGATATGCCAGCGATAACGGCGCAATAGACGGTTAGCTTATAATGATATATGCACATATGAGGCCAGAAAAGGGAATAAAGTAATTTTTTTGCAGAGGCGCGCTCAGGAATGGAAGAAAGTGGGTCATATTATTGCAAGGAAACTAAGAGGCATGGGCGTACAATGACATAAGATACTGCAGTTTTCGGATGAAACACGCACTACAGGCTACTCTACGAACGATTATAAGATAATAGGCGAGTCCAGGTAGGGTAAAAGGGGGTAAGCAATGTTAATTGAAGTTGTAAGTGAAATAGTCACTGTTGACTAGTTAGTATAATAGCTGATAATATACTTATCAAAAGGTCTTGCGCCGCCCCAGTTTGGATCCTGGATACGCCTATGATGAAGTACAACATGCAAAAAGGAACTATCTACGATCAGTAACATATTTATAGTGCTGGGTAGCAACTTGTCTGCGGTTAATATTTTTTCCAATTTTACCTCCCTTTTTCACTAACCTGGTACCGCCTATGGCAAAAATATGATTAACTGTTTTGTCTAATGTCACAATCACATACCATTTCATTTATTTAAAAAAAAACATCAAAAAATGGTTTTATTACGCATTTACTTCACCCCCATATTGAGTGACCTGCACACGCCTATGATTTTTGAATTTGCAAACGCCACCAACATATATCAATTTCCAATTCAATCTCTATCGATTCGTGTTAGTTGTGTTAAAATCGGTCGATAAAAATGAAAGCTATGTTGGATCAAAAATACCACTAAAATTTGCAGTTTTTGCCCCCCTGTTGCCCCCCTATCAAAAATGTAGATTTTGTGTATTATTTAGAAATGTAGATCGTGTTGAGGGGAACCAAACACCGTTTCATTTTTAAAAAACGGACGGGTAGATCTCGATATATCCGGGGGCGGAATCCGCCCCCCCCCCCCCCCTCCCTGTTACAAATAGGGGTAGCCAGGAGCCTGTTACAAATAGGGTTAAGTATGATGGGTCAGGATCCTGTATTCGACATTTCCAAACATGCACGCACCACTTTCCCTCCTGCTACCAAAATGCTACAAAATAGAGAAAACACGAACGAGGCAAATAATATTGTTCTTTTCGCAAGAAGTTATTTTTCGCAGTCAGTATCCTTTTTCATCGCCAGTTTCAGCGAATTTTGGGGCGGCTAATTTCTGTTGCCGCCCCAGTCGAGAGTGGGATGACGGGGGGCTTTTGCCCCTGCCCCCCACCCTGGATCCGCCAGTGCTGACAGTCCAAGTAAGTCATATTATTGGGAATGCAGATGGAAAAACTGGAGATGCAGATGAAAGACTGGGGATGCAGATCAGAACATTTGGGTTGTACCTGTATCCCCCTAAGTATATAAAGTTCCGCATGTGCCACTGTCTTAAAGGGAAATAATGACCTTTTGATTTTGTTAGCAACAATTTCTTAGGCTACCGTTATGTTTTTAAAATTATTTTATTTAAATTTAAGAATTAAATAAAATTATTCCCAAATCCAAAGTTGTAAGTTTGGGAAAAAATACAAGTACCTTGTGTACTTCATGAAGGTCATTGACAAATTCGTCCTTCCCTACCATTGTTAACATCGAGTGCGGCATTTGTGGAGGCTCTGTGACATTTCTGATTTAACTGAGCGCTGCTCGGGCACCCGCTAGTAGCGCTTTCGTTCTCCATGGCAACCAGGCGTCAGCCAATCAAAAGCCAGAAAGGGAATACGTTCTGGCTTTTCATTGGCTCACGCCTGGTTGCCATGGAGAACGAAAGCGCTACTAGCGTGCGTTCGAGCAGCGCTCTAATCCGTGAAGCAATCCGTGAAGCATCCGTGATGCATGACTGACTATCAGTATAAGTCATGAATAACAACAACATGCAAACTATACCAACTCGAATAAAATAAGAGCAGAATGAATTGAACTCCAGGCAAGCTAGTATTCGCAAAGCACTCGGCACTGCGCCACAATAGCAAAAGGTGAGGGAAATGCATATTGGATACAATATTATTACGTCACAAGTTTCTGAAGTGTCAACTGCTATGAAATACAGTGATAAAATACCTTTAATAATGATTAACAAGAAAATTCAAACTTAAAAACAATAATTTGAATAAGTCTTTAATTAGCTTTCAACTCGAAATCAGATATATTTTGCAATGCTACACAAGAATGGCACCAGTGACGTCATTAACAAAGCCTGCTACGGTACTTGGGTATACTAATCAGGAACAACTCGCCAAGTGCGCCGAGATGGTTAAGTGCGCCGAGAAGCATGACAATGACTTTGTAAACAAATCGCCGACGCTAAATAGGTCGCCGTCGATGTGCATCGATGAGCTTCTGATTTAATTGCCAGTTTTGTGTTATTGTTCGTTAGTTTTTTTGGGGAAAATTATTATTTTTCATGATAAAATAAAGCATAGTGTTATATACAGCCACAGACAAACTATACACAACTCCTAATGTTGAAAACAAATGAATCGATTTTCAAAAATTGAGGGTCGCAACCACTAACTATGCCGCGTTGATGTGCATCGATGAGCTTCCGATTTTATTGCCACTTTTTCCAATCGCTGTTAGTTTTAGAAGATCGCCGGGCATATAATCACAACAAGCAGAACGCACAATATATTTTCCACTCCATTGCGTAAAAAAACAATACGGGGAAAAGCCCGCAGTTTGATGAGGACCAAAAGTACTTGACAAAAGGTC
>JAXIVJ010003839.1:27500-37500 GCA_036785665.1 Chirona hameri
GACCGCAGGTCATCCCCGCCAGGAACAAATAGCGAGCGCCGAAGCGCCCACCTTGCCAGGGCGAGTTAGATGGTTAGTCCAGCGCTCTCCCGACTGAGCTACATGGGCGGACAAAGTCTGGCAAACTTTGAGTTTGGCGCCGCCACCAACTTTTGTCAGATCTGAAAGCAAGTAGCAACCTTTCGTCAGCCCCCCCCCCCCCCCCCCCCCTCCGCTCAACAATGTTTCGATCATGACACCCCCCCCCCCCTGCTGAACAACTTTTCGCTCACGTTCCCCAGCTCAACAACGGTTCACTCCCCCCCCCCCCCCCGTTGAACAACTTTTCGCCCTCTCTCCGCTCGCTCAACAACTTCTCGTTGACAGCACCCCTTAGCGAAATCTAGATCCGCCACTGCAACCAGCCAATACGACATTTTGCTCCACCAACTTTTTCCCAAAAAGCTCCACCCATGCCAATAAAGGTAAACTCTGAGTCATTGTTGACATTTTGCAGGGGACGGGATGCAGCGTCAGTTCCCAGCTGGCACACCGAGATGACAGACCTGATAAAAATATGTATATTATAATTAATATGTCTATGTCATCACATTTGGTCAGACTCTGGATGTTACCCATTGTTACCGTGACCTTTTGCGTGAGGTCGTGTAAAGATCCGATATATTGTATGTGAGCTCAAGGAGTCACGACACTGTCGAGTCGGTAGCCATGAAAGACCACCACAGTGAAAATGATACCGTGGCAGCGTCTGTGCCGGATCGGTTTGTGATGAAAACCATTCCAGTCAGCATCTGTCATTCCTGGAATTCGGCAAACAAGATATTGTGAAGAAAAAAAAAAGAAAAAAAATGTGCCTAGAAGTCATTTCCGTACCATGTGACGGGAAGTTTCCACCATCGTTCCACGACACCAAAATAAATGCGAAATGACACCATCATGTCACCGATTTTTGACGAAATTGGTACATGGGGTTATATGGGGCGCTGAAACGAGCTGTAACAGTTTTACCGCAATCTAAGCAGCGGTTACTGAGACATCGCCTCAGGCATTTTTGCGAGGTCATATTGCAGACCAATATTTGTGAGCCCATATCGCCGTGAATTTATGACGCAATATAAATGCATTATATATCATTAGCATGCTTACAAGCCATTCTACAACATGGTGTTGTTGGTTTTTCTTTTTTTATGTGAAAATTGTGTATATTTTGAATTTTTTAACTTTTTCGGTACCCCTAGCTATTTGAAATTCCATGTTTTGACCATATCATTCTTACTTTGAGATTTTATAATAAAAAAATGTGGTTTCTCGTCTATAATTAGGTACGTCAAATTGTGTTATATAACATGTCGCTTTTTCATTAAAAATACGTTATTCACCAACAACTTTTCACTGAATAAAGCTAGATGGATACGATGAACGTTATTGTGGTGCTTTTATCAAGGCGCGTTTCATGACATGCAATACGACCTCTTTCTGACATTTGGTGACCTTGACCTGAGGTCAAGATAACAGTGGGGAGGTCCAATACCGGTCAATCATAGGTTATAGGGCAGGGTCCGAGGATTACTTTGGAGCTGGGGTGCGGAGTGAAAAATTCTGGATGAAAATAAGCATACAGAGTGGAAATTTTAAAGGGAAATAATGACCTTTTTATTTTGTTTAGCAACAATTTCTTAGGCTACGGATATGGTATAAAATTTATGTGATCTAAATTTAAGAATGAAATAAAATTATTCCCTAATTCAGAGTTGGAAGTTTGAGAAAAAAAAACAAGTACATATACTTCTTTCGGAGCTCATGATCGGTGTTGTGAAATACAATACTTGAAATATAATACTTATATATATAATACTTGAAATATGTTCTGGTAGGAATGTTATGCAAAATGTGATCAATTTACAATTTACTTAGGTCTTGTCTGTCGATTTCAAGTAATAACTCCATTTTTGTGGGAAAATGGCATTATTTCTCTTTAACCTTCACCGTACGGGGTCCTAAAACGACCCCTCTGAGATTTTGCTTGCATAACTTTTACACATGCATCGCATATTGCTGAAATTTTCAGTAGCTGAGTATACAACAATTATACGTATGATGTAAATATTTAATTGAAATTGGTTGGGAAATTTGGGAGACAGTGATGTTTTGATGACGTCATGTCGGTGGAAAAACGATAAATGTTTGAAAAATCGTAGAGAACAGAGTTTTAAAGGAAATTGCAAACGCAATACAGCAAAGATATAAAATGTTATTTTCTTTAATTGGCAATCTCGAAGTTTCAAAATTTTGGGTTTTTGACTCCTAAAATGAGCAAAAACTGACTTTTTGGGAAAATTATCACAAAATCAAAATTTTGCAAAGATGTTAGAAAAACGGAATATATGTGAGAGAACTGAGTATGGACAATACTCAAACCACATTTCAAAGCAATATCTTTATTTTTGACTGAGTGATGGCTCCCTAAGTGTAAGAAACTCCTGACGTCATTTTTTTATAACTTTTTGGGACTTTTTTTTACCAGATACGAATAAATAATTACCTTTCCTATATTTTTGAGACAAAACTGGTCTAGGAACATACATTTTTATTTACATTTCTCAATGTTTCATTTTGAGGCTTTCTGACTGAGCAAAATCGCTGTTCTGGACGTGGTCGATCGAGATCATTCACTTGACCTGGAGGGTAACTCGTTGACCCGAAATGTACAAATTGCATCTCGTTAGATTCCAAACATGACAGGCAACATGTTGGTTCTTACTGCGTTGGTCTATCTTTCTTGGTTTGGAAGTTAACAGGGGGGTCTTTTTAGGACCCTCCCCGTAGGGCGAAGGTGAAAAAAGCGCCCGTAGGGCGAGGGTTAACAAACAAAAAACATATGTATTCGGCTTTATCAATACCCAATGGACAAGTTGCATGTGGCGTAACCATATAATGTTTGGAAACTTTTGCATAATATTGTTCATAAAAAGACGATGGTGATGTTAATTTTTCTTTTAAAAAAAGTGGTATAAATACTTTAAAAACTAATAACTATACGTGCTATACGTGCTAACTATACGTGCTCCCCTCTGATTGACCATCCGTGACATCACACATGATTTTTCAGTCGTCCGACGACCGCCATTAACAGGGGAGCGGGTATTTTTTCTCCCGAAGATTCAGCGTGTGCTTAGTTGATTACGAACGAGCGCGAAGCGCTCGCTCGTCTTTCCGTGGTATATGGGAAAAATATGAATATGAGCGGCCCGGCCCCACCCGACCCGACCCGACCCGTGGCGACGCTTTTGAGAAGCTCATATCTCTGCAACCACACGTCCGATTGACAAGCTGACTTCTTTGCTGAGCAGCCCCATCCAACCTACCCTGTTTGAGACCAGTGCTGACTCATGTGGGTGACTACCACTGCGCGTGGCGCGTGCCGCGTGAGGGGTGTTGAAAAGTGTTTTCTCGCAAAAACTCTGCAACGGCTGAGCCGATTGTGTGCAAATTTGGCGTGTGGTTAGGGACCCCTCAGCCGCCAATTTTCCACAAGTCAGGGGTGGCCTCTGCACGTGCGCACGTGCACACCCCTATGTTTTATCTCAGGAACGACTGAACCGATTGCGTTCTAATTTGGTGTGGTTAGGGAACTCTCAGCCGTTGTCTTTCCACAAGTCAGAGGTGGAGTGTCTCTGCACGTGGGCACGTGCTCACCCCTGTTATATATCTCAGGAATGGCTGAGCCGATTGTGTTCAAATTTGGTGAGTGTTTAGGGACCCGTCAACCGCCAGTTTCCCACAAGTCAGGGATAGGGTGCCTCTGCACGTGCGCACGTGCACACCCCTATTCTATATCTCGGGAACGGCTGAGCCGATTGTGTTCAAATTTGGTGTGTGGTTAGGGACCCCTCCGCCGCCGCCTACCCACAAGTCATGGGTGGGGTGACTCTGCACGTGCGCACGTGCGCACCTTTTTTGTATATCAGGAACTACTTGCCCAATCTGGTTGAAATTCACCATACATTTATTTCGCGCTCGCTCGTTCATCGCCAACTACGGTGCCTTACTGGTATGTAGTGGTAAAAATGGACGGAAAAAGGGAGATAATATATTGTTTCGTTCAGAAATGTAAAAACGCAACAATAACTGCGCCAAATGAGGTATTCATCAGTCTTCCGATGTCAAACAAGAAACGAAAGCTGTGGTGTGCTGCGGCTCGCAGAAGTGGCGTTATTGTCGTGGCCACTGGCCATGCAGAAGTGGCCCTACTGCCCTATAAAAGCTCCCAAGTGCCTCGCATAATGCCACCTACCTCGCATAATTCCAACTACCTTTTGATTGCTTGGCAAGCCAAGTACTTTATCGTAGGCTTCTGCATACGAAGCGGAGAAGTAATTACGAGCGAGAGCTTCGCGCTCGCTCGTCTTTCCGTGGTATATGGGAAAAATCTGAATATAAGCGGCCCGACCCGGCCCGGCCCGTGGCGACGCTTTTGACAAGCTAATATCTCTGCAACCGCACGTCCGATTGACAAGCGGGCTTCTTTGCTGAGCAGCCCCATCCAACCTACCCTGTTTGAGACCAGTGCCGACTCACGTGGGTGACTACCACTGCGCGTGGCACGTGCCGCGTGGGGGGTGTTGGAAGGTGTTCCCTCGCAATAACTCCGCAACGGCTGAGCCGATTGTGTTCAAATTTGGTGTGGGGTTAGGGACCCCTCAGCCGCCACTTTCCCACAAGTTATTGGCGGGGTGCCTCTGCACGTGCGCACGTGCACACCCCTATTATATATATCAGGAACGGCTGAGCCGATTGTGTTCACATTTTGTGCGTGGTTAGGGACCTCTCAGCCGCCACTTTCCCAATGTTCAAATTTGGTGTGTTGTTAGGGACCCCTCAGCCGCCACTTTCCCACAAGTCAGGGGTGGGGTGCTTCTGCACGTGCGCACGTATGCACCATTTTTGTATCTCAGAAACTACTTGCCCGATGGAGTTGAAATTCACCATATATTTTCTTTGCGCTCGTTCATCGCCAACCAGGGCCGTCGTTTTGTATAGGCCTGGTACGGCCCAAGCCCTACCAATGTTCATTTGGGCCCTACCAATGCCTCTCTGGGCTCCACCAACGTTTTACAACATTTCCTAAAAGATAATAAAATGTCAAAAATAAAAGTAAAAAGGCATTGCTATGAAGCATATAAGAATGTATAGCATGGACCATGTGTCACAATTAACATACCTAAATATCATCCGTTTGGGTTGTTTGAAATCGCCTTATATGAGTTGTTCAGTATCAGAACAAATTCATCATGTCATGGCGGATCTTACTAACATAAATGGAAAATGATTGAGGACGTCAAAAGGGCAGGACACTTTCTGATCTTGAAAGGATACCTAAAGGAACCGCCAATGGAAATAGGTATGCGCCAACCCTATTTTCCAACATCAGTATATAACATTGTTTCAAAATGGCTGGAGTTGCATATGTTCCAATGAGTTCAGTGATATAGTCACATTAATTTGCCAAAATCCAACTTTACAAGAACTTTTCTAAAAACAAAGCACCTACCAAATCAGTCCAACAATGTATTAGGTCATCCCAAAAACCTGATTTTCATTCGCAATGAAACTGAAATAGGCAGATCCACATTCAGGACATACTAGTCCGTAGATTCAGGTATGTCAAAGTGAAATGCCTCACCCTGCCTTAAAGGGACTATCCCACCTTAACATTACATTTTAGTTGAGATAGCCATTTTGATGGCTTGGCATTTAAATTAAGTATGGTAGCAGTTAAAACAACCACAATGATCTAATCAAAAAGATATTCGAGTTTGATTTTGACATCTGTAAAAAATAAGGCCCATGTGCATTTTAATAGGGACTCTAAACCGACAGTGTCGTCTCTTCAGCCAACTGGTAATGATAGTCGACTTGTTTTAAGGTCAGCCTTGGAATATTTTCGTCTTCATTTCTCGATCCCCGGGTGGTTCGCAATCTAAGCCTATCTAGACACCGGATGATTCGCTTTTTCTGCGCAATAGATGTCGACAAAAAAATGTCCCATACATTTGGCAGCACAAAGGATTTCCCTGTTATTAAAAAATATATATGACGTCACCAACCCAACTTTCCGCTTAAACCTAAAAGTTTAATATCTTCCAAGACAAGCATTTTTTTCCGGAAAAAAAGTTAACGAACATGTTCAGCTGACCTCGCCTGACATGTAGACATACAATTAAGTGTGATTCGACAACTTTCACAAAGGTGTGACAGTCCCTTTAACCCTCGCCGGGGTGGATTCCCCCCCCCCCATCCCCCCCCCCCCCCCCCCTCGGGTTTTCTGGAATCACTCGCGTAGTTTCTGACCGATTGCGATGAAACATTCAGTACCCTACTTTTGACAAATTTGACACATAATCTGATTTTTGTAAAATTTCTAACTCACATGACCCGTGACCTATGACCTGTTTCTCAAGGTCATGTCAGGCGCAACAAGCGTCCCGCAGATCGGTGCTTGTAACTTGTGCAGTTTCCGAGTGTTTGTTGTTCAGAAGCATATGCAAAGGTGTTTCCAGGTGACAGTTGTGGTTTCCACTGATATTGTGACCTCGATTGACCTTTTTAGAGGTCAACTGAGGTAATTGACCTCCGATGACCTCAGATGACTTGTTTGGGCTTCTGACGGTTTCTAGGACAATTTGTGACGCTGATTTCAAATTTAGGATCCATTTTAGATAATTATATGTTCCAATGGGGTAATGCGCATACACAGATCAACTAAGGTCACTGACCTCAGATGACCTGACATGACCTTTTTGGAATTTTGCAGTTTTTAGGACATTTTGTGACGCTGATTACGAATTTGGCACCTACTAAGCATTATGATATGCTCATTCACTATTCTAACTTTATACCATTTTCAATTTGTATGACTTTTGGGTCATTGACATGACCTCAGAGGTTACTTAATGACCCAATACCTTAACATCGGGTATCAGCGGCTTCCTCTCGTCACAAGCAACACGCTCGTCTTTGAATCGAATCTCTAGCTCAATTAGGGGCGAAACGCTAAGGGGGGGTTGTACCCCCCCCCCCCCCCCCCTACCCGAACACGTAGTGATTTTGCCCTACCCGGGCGAGGGTTAACCTCAAGTTTATTATTCTCACTAATACATTATTGATATAAACTGTTATGTACTGATTTAAACACTTGGTTTGCAGCAATAGCAAATCCTATATGTAAATTCCCTACCTATATTCAAGAATTGCTGGCACCCCGTCCACATCCCTTGAAAGACCTCCCAAAAACATCTTCTGTATGGTATTTTGATTTTTGCAAAGGGATTCCCCATGTATCGGCTGCCGAGCGGCTGAGCATTAGCGACGACGTCACTGGTGCTCTGGTCCAGTCGTGGCCAGCCCTGTCGCCGCAGCTGCGCTTTCGAGCGTTTTGCGGTCTTTTGACGGGTGTTGACGAGAGGCGAAAGCGGCCATTTGAAATCGTCGCCGTTAGATAAGTAAGTTATGTTGGAAGTCTATACATATATTTTGTTTAACATATCTTGAACATTAAGCCAAAACAATCTCATTTGCAACATTTCCAGGTACAACATATGGCCGTCTCAACCCTCAGCCAGACCAGAGCAGCGTATGGCCGTCTCGCCCCTCAGCCAGACCCGGGCCGCGTACGGCCGTCTCGGCTCCAAGCCGGGCCGGGGCAGCGTGTGTCCGTCTCGCTCCTCAGCCAGACCAGGGCAGCGTATGGCCATCTCCTCACTCAGCCGGACCGGGGCGGCGTATGGCCGTCTCACCCCTCAGTCGGACCGGGGCAGTGAACGGCCGTCTCGCCCATCAGCCGGACTGGGGCAGCGTACGTCCGTCTTACCCCTCAGCAGGACCGTGGCAGCGTACGGCCGTCTCGCCCCTCAGCCGGACCGGTGCAGTATATGGCCGTCTCACCCCTCAGCCAGACCGGGGCAGCAAAAGCCGTCTCGCCCATCAGCCGGACCGGGGCAGCGTACTCACGTCTCACCCCTCATCCGGACCGGGGCAGCGTAATGTGTGCAGGAGATGAAGGAGGACGGCATCATCAAGGCCTCAAATAGCCCGTGGTCGGCACCGATCGTCCTGGTGAAGAAGAAAGACAACACAACACGATTCTGCGTGGACTACAGGGCACTCAACGAAGTCACAAAGAAAGACTCGTTTCCTCTCCCGCGGATCGATACGGTGCTCGACTCGCTGGCAGGATCATCGTGGTTCAGCACCCTGGACATGAAGAGCGGGTACTGGCAGGTTGCTATGGACTCGAGAGACCAAGAAAAGACGGCCTTCTCGGCAGGAGATTCTCTCTGGGAATCTCCGTGATGCCATTCGACCTCTGTAATAGCCCTGCCACCTTCTCCCGTCTCATGGAGCAGGTGCTGCGCGGCGTGTCACCAAAGTCATGCCTGAAGTACCTGGACGATCTGATAGTTCACGGGAGATCGTTCGGGGAAGAACTGGAGAACCTGAAAGAAGTCCTGGTTAAGCTGGAGGAAGCTGGGCTCAAGCTCAACCCTTAGAAATGTCATCTGTTCCAGCGGCAAGTGTGCTACCTGGGGCACGTAGTGAGCCCTCAAGGTGTGTCAACGGACCCAAAGAAGATCGAAGCCGTGACGAAATGGCCTTAGCCAGCGAACAAGACGGACTTGCGGAGCTTCTTGGGCCTGTGCTCCTACTACCAAAGGCTTGTGCCGTCCTTCGCAGACATCGCCAGGCCCCTGCACACGCCGACTGAAGACCGTTCTTCGTTTATCTGGTCCGACCAGTGCCAAGAAGCGTTTGATAAACTAAAGGAAGCCCTCACAGAGACTCCGATCCTGGTCCTCCCGACTGGAGAAGACGAGTTCATCCTGGATACGGACGCCAGCAACGTGGGGATCGGCGCCGTTTTGTCCCGATTAAAGGATGACAAGGAGCAAGTGATCGCTTACTTCAGCCAAGCACTTAGTAAACCGGAGAGGAACTACTGCGTGACCAGGCGAGAACTGCTGGCCCTGATCAAGGCGGTCGACCACTTCCATCACTACCTGTACGGTCGGCGGTTTGTGGTGAGAACCGACCACTCGGCTCTGCAGTGGTTGAGGAAATTCAAGACGCCAGAGGGTCAGATCGCAAGATGGCTCCAGAAGATCCAGGACTACGACTTCAAAATTAGTCATCGAGCGGGTCGCAAGCATGGCAATGCAGATGCATCGTCTCGAAGACCGTGCCCAGAGGACTGAAAGCACTGCACGAAGGCCGAAACAAAGCAATGTTCTCCGACCGAGTGCACCATCCAGAGGACGACTTTGCAGCCAGACGAACAGTCGAATAGGTCTTTAGGAGATCTGAAGAGGGAACAGAGAAAGGATCCTGTACTCGGAGTCAGCATCGCCTGGCTGGAAGCTAGCCCCGAACGACCGAACTGGAAGGAGGTGTCTCCTCAAAGCCATAAGGTGAAAAGTTACTGGAGACTGTGGGAGTCGCTGAGCGTTCGGGACGGTGTGGTCTTCTACCGGTGGGAGGCATCCGACCGGGTCCAGACCGTGCTTCTCCGAATTTTGCCCGGATGCATGAGGCGAGATGCCTGGAAGCAGCTCCATGAAGACCACGGCGGAGGACATCTTGGTATCAGCAAAACCCTGGGCAAGCTGCGTGAGCGGTGCTACTGGACAGGACAACGCCTGGACGTCAAGAAGTGGTGCGAGGCCTGTACCACTTGTGCTGCCAAGAAGGGACCGCCGAGGAAGCCGAGGTCACCCCTACAACAGTACAACGTCGGCTACCCAGGAGAGAGGGGGCTATAGACGTCCTTGGACCGCTTCCAGAGACTGTAGCCGGAAATCGGTACCTGCTCTGCGTCATGGATTACTTCACGAAGTGGCCAGAAGCGTACCCGATTCCAAACCAAGAAGCACGAACAGTGGCAGACGCAATCCTGGAGGGTTACGTGTCCAGATTCGGCCTCCCTCACGAGCTGCACTCAGATCAA
>JAXIVJ010003839.1:42500-89210 GCA_036785665.1 Chirona hameri
TGATAAATATAAATAATGACGGTAAACTAAAATACTGCCGTCCACCCGAGCCGCAACCCTCGCCACCGAAGACGACGGCCGGCCGCGGAGAGACGACATGGTCGATCGCCCGCTGGGGCCGGACGCCCTTATGACGGCTCGCCACGCATGGTTGACTTCGGGCGATTTTGTGCAACCCCAATTTTTTATATCATCAAAAAATGGCAGAATTTAACTCAGAAAGCTTCGGCGAACCACATGAGACTTGACCCTTTAGTATTTTCCATCGTAACTATTTTTAGAGCCACCCTCAAACATTGATTTAAAGGAAATAGTTCACCTTGGGAATTTTTTACCAAACACGATTTAATTATATTTTTAATACAATTTCTTTTTATATTGTCAAAAAATGGCCTTATATTGCGCCGATTCAGGACAGAAAACCGTACATTTGTATTGTTTATCAAAACGATATGCATACTCTCTGAGTCAGAGTCCTGACGTCACGCGAATGTAAACAATGGTTCAGCCAATCAGATTCGAAAGTAGTCGCGTAAGGATAGACTCCCATTGGAGATGTGCCAACCGGCGGCCGGCGGTTCGCTTTCTGGCACCAGCTGCAAGCTGATTGGCTAATGGTATAGCCTCTGCCCGGGCTAGAACCAGTACAACATTCTTTCGCCAGCAACGCATTCCTTCGCCAAAAAATCCAATATCTTGGCTGGAAAGTCTTTTCAGTCAAGAAAACTTGCAGATAGGGGTTTCCCAACACGGGCTACAAAACTGCTATCTCAGTTTAAAGGAAATAGTTCACCTTCGACATTAGTTTTAAACTGAGATAGCAGTTTTGTAGCCCGTGTTGGGAAACCCCTATCTGCAAGTTTTCTTGACTGAAAAGACTCTCCAGCCGAATATATTTGATTTTTTTGGCGAAGGAATGCGGTGCTGGCGAAAGAATGTTGTACTGGTTCTAGCCCGGGTAGATGCTATACCATCAGCCAACCAGCTTGCAGCTGGTGCTAGCAATCGAATCGCCGGCCGCCGGTTGGGACATCTCCACTGCGAGTCTATCTTTACGTGACTACTTTCGAATCTGATTGGCTGAACCATTGTTTACATTCGCGTGACGTCAGGACTCTGACTCGGAGAGTATGCATATAGTTTTGATAAACAATAAAAATGTACGGCCTTCTGTCCTGAATTGGCGCGATATAAGGCCATTTTTGTCAATTTAAAAAGAAATTGTATTACAAAATATAATAAAATCGTGTTGGGTAAAAGATTTCCAAGGTGAACTATTTCCTTTAAAACTAATGTTGAAGGTGAACTATTTCCTTTAAAGGAAATAGTTCACCTTGGAAAAATTTTACCCAACACGATTTGATTATATTTTGTCATACAATTTCTTTTTATATTGTTAAAAATGGCCTTATATCGCGCCGATTCAGGACAGAAGGCCGTACATTTTTATTGTTTATCAAAACTATATGCATACTCTCTGATTCAGAGTCCTGACGTCACGCGAATGTAAAAAATGATTCAGCCAATCAGATTCGAAAGTAGTCGCGTAAAGATAGACTCGCATTGGAGATGTGCCAACCGGCGGCCGGCGATTCGTTTGCTAGCACCAGCTGCAAGCTGATTGGCTGATGGTATAGCCTCTGCCCGGGCTAGAACCAGTACAACATTCTTTCGCCAGCACCGCATTCCTTCGCCAAAAACTCAAATTTCTTCGGCTGGAGTCTTTTCAGTCAAGAAAACTTGCAAAGAGGGGTTTCCCAAGTCCCAACACGGGCTACAAAACTGCTATCTCAGTTTAAAACTAATGTTGAAGGTGAACTATTTCCTTTAAAGGAAATAGTTAACCTTGAATTTTTTTACCAAACACGATTTTATGATATTTTTAATACAATTTGTTTTATATATTGTCAAAAATGGCCTTATATCGCGCCGATTGAGGACAGAAGGCCGTACATTTTTATTGTTTATCAAAACTATATGCATACTCTCTGAGTCAGAGTTCTGACGTCACGCGAATGTAAACAATGGTTCAGCCAATCGGATTCGAAAGTAGTCGCGTAAGGATAGACTCGCATTGGAGATGTGCCAACCGGCGGCCGACGGTTCGCTTGCTAGCACCAGCTGCAAGCTGATTGCCTGATGGTATAGCCTCTGTCCGGGCTAGAACCAGTACAACCTTCTTTCGCCAGCACCGCATTCCTTCGCCAAAAAATCAAATATATTCGGCTGGAAAGTCTTTTCAGTCAAGAAAACTTGCATATAGGGGTTTCCCAACACGGGCTACAAAATTGCTATCTCAGTTTCAAACTAATGTTGAAGGTGACCTATTTCGCCATTTGCTAGCCATTGTCGCCAATGGCGGTGATCGCCGCTTGGGTCACATTGTACATCAGCGCCATCTACATTTTGTCAACTGACATACCCCATTGATGCCCAATCAGCGGTGCCAAAAACGACGGCGCTGCGCGCCGCCGTCTTCCCGCTATCCGCGAAAAAACCTGAGGGAGGTGTCTAAACCCCCCTCCCGGCACGGCGCGGGTTAAAGGAAATAGTTCACCTTCAACATTAGTTTTAAACTGAGATAGCAGTTTTGTAGCCCGTGTTGGGAAACCGCTATCTGCAAGTTTTATTGACTGAAAAGACTCTCCAGCCGAATATATTTGAGTTTTTGGCGAAGGAATGCGGTGCTGGCGAAAGAATGTTGTACTGGTTCTAGCCCGGGCAGAGGCTATACCATCAGCCAATCAGTTTGCAGCTGGTGCTAGCAAGCGAACGCCGGCCGCCGGTTGGCACATCTCCACACTGAGAGAAAAGGATACTATGGGTCTTACCAGCCCCCTAGTAAAGCCCTTCTACCACCCAAGATACCACCCTTCAAGGCCTGGTACTAATGGTAGTATTCAGTACCAGGGTCTCACCCATGGTAGAGACCCTAGTATGATCTGCCTACTAGAGTGCCTACCAGGGGGCTCGCCCTTGAACCAGGCCTTGAACTACCCCTGCATTCGGCACACGCGCGACACGCTACCTACTAGAGTGCTTACCAGGGGGCTCGCCCCGTTTACCAGGCCTTTAACTACCCTCTGAATTCGGCACACGCGGCAGCCATCTTGATTCGCAAGCAGAAACTGCATGCGTTCAAGTGCATTCAAACTGCGTTGGCGTAAGTGCGTGTTGCGTCGGTACGTGTGTTGGAGGGGTGAAGTGTTAAGTTTCTCTGCATTGTACTTAATGCTTGTTGCTCTTTGTTAGTAGTGGCAGCCATATCGATTCGCAACTGCAGAGACTGCGTGACGTGAGTGCGGAAGTGTTCCACCGCGAGTGCTTGCTACGTGTGTTGGAGGGGTGAGTGCTCACATGTTAAGTTGTACTTTATGCTTGTTGCTCTTTGTTGGTAGTGTATTAACTGCATTATGAACAGTTTCCATGGTATCATTTTCTAGTTAGATGAGTATGCAGGCTCATGAGTATGGAGTATCGAGTATCGAGTATGGAGTATCGAGTATGATGAGTATGGAGTATCATCTCCGAACAATTCTTGAACAATGTCAACAAACTTCCCAGGAAATTTGGGGTAGAGTTTTGGGTAACGGTGGGGCTGGCGTCACCGTCGCGGCCGGGCAATAAAATCAAGGTTCAAGGTTACTATCATCGTTGTTGGTCTGGAATCATAGGGAAGCTTTATGACGTCACCAGATCACTCGAGCGAATCGTCACTACGAGCGAATCTTAGGCCGCCCGGATTTAATAGCTACGAGCGGTAGGCCGAACCTATCGGAATTAATGAAACTAACCTAATCTAACCTAACCTAACCCGGCCATTAAGTCCGATCGGGTCGGCCTAAGATTCGCTCGTAGCCAGAATCTGGTGACGTCATAAAGCTTCCCCATGACTCCAGACCAACAACGTTGATAGTAACTTTGAACCTTGATTTGATTGCCCGGTCGCGACGGTGACGCGAGCCCCACCGTTACCGAGTTTTGTTGGCTCCCATGTGATTTTGTTACGCATGTGAAACCTATTTCATGCATATTTTTATAGAATGAATCTTGTTGCAATACAGCAACCCAAGGGCGGATCCAGGGTGCCAATTGGTCATGGCCCCCAAAGGTTCTGAAACCGTTTTGCCCCTCGGGGGCAAAACACGGTGATCGCCTGCTCGGGGGGCGTTCCCGAGCAGGCGATCAGCCGCGTGTTCGCTGTAATAACTGTCATGTCAGATGTTTCAACTCGGTTTACTGTACGAATAAATCTCGTTCCGGAAAAAAAAGCCTTTTGTTGGGATATTCGGGCGAAAAATAGTCAACGCAAAAGCTGTAGCAACTGGTGGATATGTGGTAAGTGGGCTGGTAAGAAAGGGAATTCCCCTGGTAAGAGAGGTAGTACCACTTACTATACCCCTAGTACCAGGGTTAGTAACCGTCGCTGAACCCTGGTATTTGCGGTAATAAACGTGACTACCCCGTCGTAACCGGGCTAGTAAGCGTACTACCCTCTCGTAACCGGGCTAGTAAGCGTGACTATCCCCGTCGTAACCGGGCTAGTAAGCGTACTACCCCCTTCGTAACCGGGCTAGTAAGCGTTCTACCCCCGTCGTAACCGGGCTAGTTAGCTTTGACTAGCTCATGGTTTTCGGGCTGGTACATTTTACCAGGTCCCTAGTAAAACCGGTGGTAATACCCCTAGTACGTTTGACTAGGGGTGGTTAGTAAAGGCCTCGTAATTTTTGACACTAGCCCAAAACTAACCACCCCTAGTAACTTTGTCTCGCATTGCAATGCGAGTCTATCTTTACGCGACTACTTTCGAATCTGATTGGGCTTAGCCATTTTTTACATTCGCGTGACGTCAGGACTCTGACTCAGAGAGTATGCATATAGTTTTGATAAACAATACAAATTTACGGCCTTCTGTCCTGAATCAGCGCGATATAAGGCCATTTTTGACAATATAAAAATAAATTGTATTACAAATATATTCAAATCGTGTTGGGTAAAAATTTCCAAGGTGAACTATTTCCTTTAAAGGAAATAGTTCACCTTCAACATGGGGTTTTGAACTGAAATAGCAGTTTTGTAGCCCGTGTTGAGAAATCTGTACCTGTCAGATACCGCGAACTATGTCAATTATCTGTATTCTCGAACACAACCTTCCCCGCCCGCGGCCGCCACACAACTCCCCCAGCCCAACCCCGCACCGCCGGCTCGAGCACAGGAATCCAGCCGGCAGTGCACGTGCGCCGCACGTCGGATGCACCTCCCGCCCGCTGAACTGCAGACGCAACCCAGGCACGGTAAGTCCAGAGGCCAACAGTAACTACATTAGTAACTACACTCCTCCCTGATCATCATAATCACAACACCATCGCCTATAAGGTAGCCTGCGGACGCGCTGGCTACGTCTAAGAACAGGAGCCGGTGCTACAGTTCTTCCAGCAGGTAACTGAGCAGCCTCTGCAGACCGCGGTACTGAATTATCAGCCCCCGATCTCGGAGCCTCAGACGAACTCGTGACTTCCACAGTACACGGCGCCCGCACATCAGCCTGCGGCATTGGCGCATCAACAATCAGTGGAACATCGGCATCTGCGCTGATTGGCGCCGCGGTATCTACGTCTGTTTGCTCGTTACAGGGCGGCGCTTGTTGCACGCAGCGCCGCAGGTCCCTTACATGTCGCGGAACCCCATCCACGTCAACAACCTGTCGTGAGACCAGACCTGTCACCGTGCCGCGTTTTGATCGTTCTGAGCACCGAGTGCCGCGCTGTCTTACCCACACAGCATCGCCGACCGCGAATGCGTCCCCTCCCACTGTCGGAACTTCAGGCTCCTCCGATCCGGGCTCGAACTCCGGCGCAGCGGAGTCGGACTGATCGCCCTCGGGTCGCACACAGTCTCTGATCGTATAACGGTAAATTCGACTGGCGGGGCTACTAGCAGCCGCCTCGCCGTCACGAGGCGACACGTTGTACAAATGCACTGCCTCGTTAACGGGACACCGTTTCCTCGCGGCGATGACCTTCACTGTGCGGTGATTGCGCTCGACAATCCCATTACCGCTTGGCACGTGAGCAGCTCGGAACCGCAGCGACACATTCCAGCGAACAGCAAAGGTCCTAAAGTCGCGGCTGCGGAACACAGTACCATTGTCGCTCAAAAGCTCAACAGGCGCCCCCCGCTCACAGAACACCTCCTCAAGCGCCCGAACAACGCTACCGCAGTCCTCGCGGCGCAGTGGCCGCCACAAGCTGTAACGGGACGGTCCGCAGTCCACAATGGTCAGGTAATGCTGGCCGTGATAGTGTGTGATGTCAATCGCGAGTCGCTGCCATGTCTCTGGTACGTCCAGCGTCCCGTGACGCCACTTCACGGGTGCCGGGTCAATCGCGCGACACACATCACAGTCCAGCACCGCGGCCCGCGCCTGAGCTCGCGTCACAGTCCGCCCGATATAGCGCCGCGCGAAATACAACGTTCGTCGGACACCGGGGTGACCAGCGCTCACGTGCACCTCGGCCACGGCCACTGCACTCACGCCTCGCTCGGCCGCAGACGCCGCACTCGCACCGGCGTCTCGCTCGGCCACAGCCGCTGCACCCACAGCTGCTGAATGCTCGGCCACAGCCGCTGCACCCGCGTCTCCCTCGGCCACAGACGCCGCACTCGCACCGACGCCTCGCTCGGTCGCAGCCGTTGCACCCGCGTCTCGCTCGGCCACAGACGCAGCACGGACAGCCGGCTGAATGTTCACCGTCGAGCCGTCACGCACTCGCACACGCTCAGCCTGGCTGAGCCACGCTCGAGGCACACGCGTTAGAACATCAGCGCGGTTCTCCGCCGATCGGACCAGCACCACCGACAGGTCAAGTCCGAGCTCGCTGGCCAGCTGGCGGATGATCTCAACACGGCGTCTGATGAGCATCTCGCCATGCGCTTCGGTGCGGAGGCGAGCACGGCCAGTCAGAGCATCATCCACCCAGCGGTGCACGGTCGCCGAGTCCGTCCGCAGCTCAATGACGCGCATGCCCCAGGCCACAGCCAAGTTTACACCACGGATGGCCGCGACTAGCTCGGCCATATTTATGTGCGCCGACACGTCACTGCGCAGCCAGCACGCGTCCTCGACGACACCGCCATCTGGCAGCTCCACGACAAAGCCCGAAGCCAGCGAGCTGGCGTCAGTCCACACAATCACTGCATCGCCACTCACGTCCCATCGGCCCTTAGCTGGGTCGTTGGCCTTCACTCTGGCTATCAGCTCCTCAACCAGCCGCGGCACGTTCTCCTCCTCGACGGGATCGTCCCAGCCGTTCGTCACTTCATTGACCAACCGCTTGACGAACGAGGCAGCCGGGCGAAGCCAGCCGCACACCGGATGGTGGCTGGTCAGCTGCCCGCAGATGGAGAACACCTTTCGCTTCGTCAAGGGCTTCGTCACGTCCTTGATCTGATTGTCTCTGCCCCATCTCAGGTCTCCAGTCGGCTCCCCCCAGACCCTCAGTCCGAGGATGCGAGCGCCGTCCTTTGCTCGCTCCGGGGTTTTGCTCTCGAGCCCGTAGGCTCGGAGATGCTCGGCCACTTCAGAGGCAGACATCTTGGCCTCGTCCACCAGGATGTCATCGACGTACGTCGAGACAGCTGCCGCGACGCGCGAGTCCTGTGCCACGGCCGTGTCCGGCACCGTCTGCATGACTGACGGCGCAACGTTTAGTCCGAAGCCGAGCCGAGTCAGCGCGAACCTTTTCCCCCTGAACCAGACGGTCTGGTACGGCCAGAGAGCCTCCTCTACGTGGACCTGCAGAAACGCCTTCTTCAAGTCCAGCAGCGCCACGTCAGCCCCCATCTGTCGCCACCTGCGCAACCGCTCTGCGCAAACGTCCGCGTCGGCCGTGAAGGCCGTCACATGGCGATTCAAGGATCTAAAATCCAAGACCGGCCACACTTTCGTCCTCTGCACTACCGCCATCAACGGTATCGATCCCTTGGGCGGACCCAGCTGTCTCTCATCGTACTCTCGCAGCCAGCCATCCTTGATCCAGTTGTCCAGTTCCGCTTCGTACTCGGCGCGCGCCTCCGCCGGCACCGGGTACTCGTCCACCGTGCTGAACAGCTCACTCGGCGGGCTGCCCCCGGTCCACTTCCATGACACTACCCAGCGCCGCTGGGTCGGGTCAAATGTCACGCAGAAGTCCTCCTTCTCGACTTTCAGTTCTCCCGTCGGCTGCGGCTCATCGGCAGCGGCAACACACGCCGTACTCGCTTCCTCGCAGACAAACTGCACGTCAGAGGGCGAGCGGACAGTCACTCCCCCTAGAGCCTGGACAGCGTCCATCCCCATTATCACGCCAAACCCGAGGGGTTTTTCTCTGACCACCAGGGCGCTCACCACCACTGCCCGGCAGCCTGGCACAGCGAGCTGAACGTCCCCAGTGCCCGCACACTCAAGCTGCTGGCCGCTTACAGTCACCACGTGCACTGTTCGCCTCCGCCACCGACGGCACACTGACCGGTGCACCAGCGTCCGCGTGCACCCAGAGTCAATCAGCACGGCACACCGTGCTCCGTCGATGTCCAACTCTCTCACCGGTAGCGCGCCAGTAAGATCCCTCAGCCCCGAGAGGAGGCCGGCGCAGGTGCCTCCTCTCGCTCCCCGTTTGGGCAGCGGGCGGCGATATGTCCCCATGCCCGACAACGGTAGCACTGAAGGGCGGGTGGATCACCTCCGCGTGCCGGGGACGGGCGCGAGCCGCCATCTGCAGCCGGCTGCCACTGCCGGCCTCCGAAGCGTCGGTCACGTGGGCACTCGCGGGCGATGTGTGTGAACTCCCCGCAGGTAAAACACGGGCCTCGCCGCCTGCCGCCACCGCCTGGCGGCGCCACTGGCCGCCTCGCGCCAGCCAACATGGCGGCCGCATCTGACTCTTCGCGTAACACGGCGCGTGCCCGGTCCGTGAGGTCGTTCAGGGAAAGCGAATCTACTCGCGCTCCCGCCCTCAACACCTGCTTCACAGCTTCCGGTAGCCCCGCCACGAACGCACAGCAGAGACCACCTTCGCTGAGCCCCCCGAACAGGGACGCGAGCTGCTGGAGCTCCGCGAGGAAAACATCTACCGATTCCCCCGCCTCGAGCTTACGATCCATGAAACGTTCATAAGCCGTGAACTTATCGAACGCAAAGGCCCTCTTCAACGCACCTTTTATCTTCTCTGGATCCTTCTTATCCGCTGCTGGCAACTGCCGGTATACTGACAGCGCGCCTCCCTTCAGTCTCAACGGTATGACGACTTCCTGTCGCGTCTCCGCCTGCTCTTCGTCACGCCGAGAAAGCGTGCAGACCATCTCCAGTTTCTCGATCCATTCCACATTTGCCCCGTCTGATCCATCAAATTCGGGTATCAACTTGACATCGAGTCCTGCCATAACGCCGAAATAGCTTGTACCTGTCAGATACCGCGAACTATGTCAATTATCTGTATTCTCGAACACAACCTTCCCCGCCCGCGGCCGCCACACAACTCCCCCAGCCCAACCCCGCACCGCCGGCTCGAGCACAGGAATCCAGCCGGCAGTGCACGTGCGCCGCACGTCGGATGCACCTCCCGCCCGCTGAACTGCAGACGCAACCCAGGCACGGTAAGTCCAGAGGCCATCAGTAACTACATTAGTAACTACAAAATCCTTATCTGCAACTTTTCTTGGCTGAAAAGACTCTCCAGCCGAAGATATTTGACTTTTTGACGAAGGAATGCGGCGCATATATGATGTACCGTACCGTCTGAAAGTGCCAGCACTGCCAGGGAGCATGCGCAGACCAATAACGCACACCATACAATTAATAATTTACGACCTTCTGTCCTGAATTGGCGCGATGTAGGACCATTTTTGAAAAGAAAAAAAGAAACTGTATTACAAAATATAATAAAATCGTGTTCTGAAAAATGTTCCGAAGGTGAACTTTAAAGGAAATTTAACTATTTCCTATTTTCTACTAACTATTTTTATACTAACTACTATTACTACTATACTATTATTTAATACTAACTATTTCTATTACGAACTATTTCCTTTAAAGGAAATAGTTCGCCTTCAACATTAGTTTTAAACTGGGATAGCAGTTTTGTAGCCCGTGTTGGGAAACCCTTATCTGCAAGTTTCCTTCACTGAAAAGACTCTCCAGCCGAATATATTTGAGTTTTTGGCGAAGGAATGCGGTGCTGGCGAAAGAATGTTGTACTGGTTTTAGCCCGGGCAGAGGCTATACCATCATCCAATCAGCTTGCAGCTGGTGCTAGCAAGCGAATCGCTGGCCGCCGGTTGGCATATCTCCAATGCGAGTCTATCTTTACGCGACTACTTTCGAATCTGATTGGCTGAACCAAGGCCCTATAAGAGGCTGAACCATTTTTTTACATTCGCGTGACGTCAGGACTCTGGCTCAGGGAGTATGCATATAGTTTTGATAAACAATACAAATGTACGGCCTTCTGTCCTGAATCGGCGCGATATAAGGCCATTTTTGACAATATAAAAAGAAATTGTATTAAAAAATATAATCAAATCGTGTTGGGTAAAAATTTCCAAGGTGAACTATTTCCTTTAAAGGAAATAATTCACCTTCGGAATTTTTTCAGAACACGATTTTATTATATTTTTGAATACAGTTTCTTTTTTTATTTTCAAAAATGGTCCTTCATCGCGCCAATTCAAGACAGAAGGTAGTAAATCATTAATGTTATGGTGTGCGTTATTGGTCTGCGCATGCTCCATGGCAGTGCTGGCACTTTCAGACGGTACGGTATATCATATATGCGCCGAATTCCTTCGCCAAAAAGTCAAATATCTTCGGCTGGAGAGTCTTTTTCAGTCAAGGAAACTTGCAGATAGGGGTTTCCCAACATGGGCTACAAAACAGCTATCTCAGTTTAAAACTAATGTTGAAGGTGAACTATTTCCTTTAAAATATAGGGATGATGTGAGCGTGCAGCCAGGTGTTAGGGTATTCATGTGAAGTAAAAAAAATTACCCCAGACGCACCCTTTTGTATCTCAGTAAATACTTGCCCAATCGAGTTGAAATTCCCCATACATTTCCTTCGCGCTCGCTCGTTCATCGCCAACTACGGCGCCTTACTGGTCATACCTCAATATACCCTGGTCATACCTCACGATTGCACGGACGCCGGACAGTCAGGGGTGTAGTTTCCTATCTCTTTGTGGGTGCCAGGGCACCCACAAAGCTGAAATGGGCACCCACAATAGTATTTCGGCACCCACAATCAAAAACTGATTTCAAAATGCATACTAATGAAAAACTTTTAAAAAATATTTCAAGATCAGGATTTCGCTGATCGTCAGATGTAACAACTTTAATGATTGGGGATTGGGTTTGTATGCCAAGCATCACTTTGAAATCTTCCCAGCCGTTATTGTCGCACTTTTCCTAGCACATAATAAATTGTGTCATGGCACTAGCTGCCATGAAACTGAACATTTATTTACTAAAACCTTGTTTTATTTTATGCTGGAAGTTGTTCGATGCTATTTAGGTACTTCAACGTTCATATACTTTTCAAAAACAAATATATTAAAGGAAATAGTTCACCTTCAACATGGGTTTTGAACTGAAATAGCAGTTTTGTAGCCCGTGTTGAGAAATCCTTATCTGGAACACTTCTCTTGGCTGAAAAGACTCTCCAGCCGAAGATATTTGACTTTTTGACGAAGGAATACGGTGCATATATGATATACCGTACCGTCTGAATTGTGCCAGCACTGCATGGCGCATGCGCAGACCAATAACGCACACGATAAAATTAATAATTTACAACCTTCTGTCCTGAATTGGCGCGATGTAGGACCATTTTTAAAAATAAAAAAAGAAACTGTATTAAAAAATATAATAAAATCGTGTTCTGAAAAAAAATCCGAAGGTGAACTATTTCCTTTAACAAATTTGTAAGCCGAAGGCGTGTCTGGTTCGATGGAAGTTTCACTTGTAACTGTACTATAAAGAAGGTTTTAGTAACGGACAAGTGCACACCTAATAGTTTTAGAGTGTTAAGCGAAGTTAATCTCATTTTCATAAACAGACGCTTTTATTTTGTGAATTGCCCGTGCAAGGGACTTTTGGCAGCGTCCTCATATACGTCACTGACAGGCCGAAACGAAACAGGTCTTTGAAGAACGGTCTTAGCATGTTTGCTTATATGTACTGGGGAGTATGTACCCGAAGCGATATTTCGTCCGGACTGAAGGACGAACGAATACATTTTTGCTTTAATAATGATTGAAAACATGTATTCAGGACGGACACACAAATGACATGTGAATATTGTAACCGAAAAACGGCAAACTAAAAAAACGCATCGACATGCGACGAAAAGACACTAAAAGTTATATTCATGCTTAGTGTAGACTGTTCTACACAGCAGCTATTGGGAAAATTCGTCAGAGGGGGGGGGGCAATATTCCCCCCCCCCCCCCCGGTCAATGGCGGGTTAAATTGCACAACCAGGTGCCGTCTGTCAAAGCTTAAGTGGTCCGAATTCTGATGATAATAATGAAAATAACCAGTTACCGCATACAAATAAACCAGTAAGGCGCCGTAGTTGGCGATGAACGAGCGAGCGCGAAATAAATGTATGGTGAATTTCGACCCGATCGGGCAAGTAGTTCCTGAGATAAATAAAAAGGTGCGCACTTTTTTTTATATTAAAGTGCGCACCTTTTAAATTATTAATGTTATGGTGTGCGTTATTGGTCTGCTCATGCTCAATGCAGTGCTGGCACTCTCAGACGGTACGGTATATCATATATGCGCCGCATTCCTTCGCCAAAAAGTCAAATATCTTCGGCTGGAGAGTCTTTTCAGCCAAGAAAAGTTGCAGATAAGGATTTCTCAACACGAGCTACAAAACTGCTATTTCAGTTAAAACCCCCATGTTGAAGGTGAACTATTTCCTTTAACCACACAACAAATTTGAACACAATCGCTCAACCGTTCCTGAGATATAGAATAGGGGTGTGCACGTGCGCACGTTCAGAGGCACCCCTCCCTGACTTGTGGGAAACTGGCAGTTGAGAGGTCCCTAACCACACACCAAATTTGAACACAATCGGCTCAGCCATTCCTGAGATATAGAATAGGGGTGTGCACGTGCGTACGTGCAGAGGCACTCCACCCCTGACTTGTGGAAAGGCAACGGCTGAGAGGTCCCTAACCACACACCAAATTAGAACGCAATCGGTTCAGCCGTTCCTGAGATATAAAATGGGGGTGTGCACGTGCGCACGTGCAGAGGCACTCCACCCCTGACTTGTGGAAAATTCACACACCAAATTTGCACACAATCGGCTCAGCCGTTGCAGAGTTTTTGCGAGAAAACACTTTTCAACACCCCTCACGCGGCACGCGCAGTGGTAGTCACCCACATGAGTCGGTACTGGTCTCAAACAGGGTAGGTTGGATGGGGCCATGGGCCCGGGAACGATTTTAAAGTTGGGGGGGAGCGAGAAGAAAAAAATTCTCGCAATCTTCTCACTTCTCGTATTGGTGCACCTTTTCGTTCTCAAATTTTCCTCATTGTAAAACCGACACGGTTCAAAAGCTCATAAAAAACACTTTGAAACTATTTTAACATGTTTTGGTTCAGGTCAATATTGAGGTCACCAGAGGTCACCAAAAGTCAGATTTTCCAGTTTTAGGACTTCTCCAGAAACCCCCGAATATCTCGGGAACTATGATAGCTAGGAACAAACGGAAAAAAGCAATCGAAAGCGCTTGCAATATTAAACCATATAGCGTCCTCCAATGTTATTTCAGGTTAATAGTTTAGGCTCCAGAGGTCATCGAATATCAAAAGGGCTGTTTTTTGGCAAAACGTTCGAAAATAACTTTTTACCTAATAAAGATACGACAATAATTTTGACGCCATCATGTTTGTCTCGTCAACGCGCTTCGAATCACATTAATTTGGACCAGTTTAAGTCAATTTAGACATTTTACCTCAGGTCAAGGTCAAGTGGCGACCCAAGTAGGTCATGTTGCATATTGGGAGACGTGTCTCGACTATAAAGACACATTGATGCCGATTTCACTTATTTATCTTCATTCTATCGAGAGTTATTGACACAAAAAGTGTTGGAGACCTCTGCTGACCTCGGCTGATCCTGTAGGGGTCACTGAACACAAATTTAACCTGGATCATCAATAATAGCCCATGATAACATGATCCAGAAGGAATTGGACTGATATCATGCGTATCCTCGGAAAACGAAACATTTTCATATTTACCATTGACTTATAATGGGAGGTCACGAAATTAACCCGACCTTAGGTCACCGATATACAACATCTTAGATATTCCAATTGTAGTTATCTATGAAATCCTGTAAGTTTGAAAACGTTCGGCCAAAAACTGTGGCTGTGGTACGATCGCAAACTTATTTGCAGGTGTGGTCACGTGACCTGACCTGAGATGACCTGTGGACACGAATTGCACACAATGTGGGTAATTGATGCCCGAGCAGGTGTTCCAAAGAAGGTGGCTGAAACGGCGGCGCTGTGCGCCGTACGCCGTTTTTGAAACGGCAAAAACCGCGTGCCGCCGTTTTTTCGCTATCCTCGAAAAACCTTAGGGGGGCGTCTAAACGCCCCACCCCTGACACGGCGCGGGTTACCATAGAAAGCAAAAATTATGTAAAAGTGGGGGTCATGCCACCCCCCTCCCCCCCCCCCCCCTCCCCCCACCTCCGTGTCCTACTATGAACCGTATGCCTTTGTAAACCCGCCTGTCGTCTGATAAAATACTCGTACCTGACGCCTGACGTTTGTTTTTCTTGAAGAAGCCCGCGAGTGTGGGCTGCACCGACCGCTTCATCACCGTATCACGGTAACCTACGACATTTACGATACTCTTGCTTGCAATTGCCGCCCCGTCGGCAGACAGAGAGGACAGCTAGAGGGCCGCACGTCAGTTTGACCACATCCGTAACGTTGACGTGGGATAAACTTATAAACAAAATGCAGCAGATGTTGATCGCAGTCAGTGCGTTATTTTAACGACGACGCGCCAAGCAGGCAACTGCTACCAAATGTACTGCTACCAAAGTTTTCTATTATATCTCATAGGACACAATGGAAAAAGGAAAAGGAAGGAAAAGAAAGGTTTACGATACTGTTATAAAGGCAAAGCTATATAATAATAATACTTACGACATGCTATAAAAGAAAACGGAAAAAAATTGAAGTGACTTTCATATTTTCTATAACTTTAAAAAAATTAATATATAATACTAAATAATAATTTATATAAGAGGCTTTCATATTTTATATAACTTTTTATGAAGAAAATTGAAAGAGCTCATTTTTAGGGAAACTTCTGCTCACCAAAGTTGGAGGGGCGCCGCCCCCCCCCCCCCCCGGTCCAGATGTTGGGAGGGGGAAAGCGCCCCCGCTGCCCCCTCCCCCCTGTTCCCGGGCCCCTGGATGGGGCTGCTCAGCAAAGAAGTCAGCTTGTCAATCGGACGTGTGGTTGCAGAGATATGAGCTTCTCAAAAGCGTCACCACAGGTCGGGCCGGGCCGGGCCGAGCCGCTCATATTCAGATTTTTCCCATATACCACGGAAAGACGAGCGAGCGCTTCGCGCGCGCTCGTAATAAGTAAAGTTAGACAGCAATTATACCGTTATATCTGTTTTCTCTGTTGCGGCTTCATCAGGAAAGCTAATATCGATAATACCGATAGGTTTTATCATTGCTGATGAAGCCTCAACAGACGAAATAATTTCGAGCTCAATTTATTTATCCATTTATTATGAGGTTACCGGTTATTTGCTATATTATCATCGTCATGATCAAACTCACTGGAGCTGTTGCCATTGTATAGTGATCTGAATTATCCCACCTCCCCCTGCCTACGAGAAAAATCACCAATGTTTTTCGTTGGCTGCTGGAATGGGATGGGTGGGGGTAAAATAAATTTAACTTTGGGCAGTTGGGCACCCACAATCATTTTTATAAAACCACACCCCTGCGGACAGTGGATGAAAAACGACGCAGAAAGTTAATCGTTAGCAGTTCGTACGAGAAAACATCTGAGGAAAGCCTTAAATTGAAGACAAAAGTTTATATAAATATGCTTTATTCGTGGGCCCTGCATAAAATCAAAAGGTGAATCTGAACGTCAGTCACACCGTCTACATAGTAGTTGTCTTAAATATTTGGCTGCCTTGAGTTAGTGCTGGAAGTTTTAGCAGTAATTCGACTCTTTACAACGAGTCCGAAAGAGCGGTATTGTTTATGACTCTCTAACAAGTTCTTTTCCGGTGTTTGCGAATCCGGTGTACAGCTATGGATAAGCCAGTCCAGCTCGCCCGTGTAAGTAATTATTTTTGGTTGCAAATTGGTTTAATTGTATTTTATAGCGAAGTATGTGTATTTGTCTATTTGATTTGCGTTTTGGGATTGCTCCCAAGTTATAAGAGCACTTTGTCCCTGCGCTAGGTTTGTATCGGAGTTCAACTTCGAGGTATACTCGCATGCATTTGAACTTGAATTGGCCTATATCAAAGTCAAAGAGGTCATTATATTTTATGCTTAGACAGTCGTTTATTATTTCCTGCTATGTCAGGGTCTCCAGTTACCAGTAGTATTAATGTTGTGTGTCAAGGATGCTTTATCTGTATCATGTCAGTTGCTGGCATCAAGTCCAAAAAATCAATTTATTGATGCATCAATTGTTTTATGTAAGGTGGGCGTAGCTTGTCATAGGCACTGTACTTAATGTTTCAAAAATTGAACAATTATTGGTAACGGTGGGGCTGGTGTCACCGTCTGAGGCTGGAGTCACCCTTGCGGCCAGGCAATCAAATCAAGGTTCAGGTTACTATCACTTTTGTTGGTCTGGAGTCATGGGGAAGCTTAATGACGGCACCAGATTCTGGCTACGAGCAAATCTTGGCGGACCTGATCGGACTTAATGGCTACAAGCAGTAAGTTTCGTCGCGATCAGACTTAATGGCTACAAGCTGTAGGCCGATCTGATCGGACTTAATGGCTATGAGCTGTAGGCCGACCCGATCAGACTTAATGATTGAGCTGTAGGCTGACCCAATCGGACTTAATGGCTACGAGCTGTAGGCCGATCGGACCTAATGGGGGGGGTTAGGTTAGTTAAGTTTAATTAATTCTGATTGGTTTGGCCTACCGCTCGTAGCTATTCAATCAGGGCGGCCTAAGATTCGCTCGTATCTGGTGATGTCATTAAGCTTCCCCATGACTCCAGACCAACAACGGTGATAGTAACCTGAACTTTGATTTGATTACCTGGCTGTGAGGGCAAGGGTGACGCTAGTCGCGGACGGTGACGCCAGCCCCACTGTTACCCAATTATTGACATTTCATTAAAAACACCTAGTCCACATGGAGAATGGTCAGTCCACAAAAATAATCATGCCATCTGATGCACAACTGATTACTTCATCCACCTTGGTCACCACTCAAACTGTTAACGAAAGTTTTTTTGGTTTGTTTCGGGAAAGATTGAGACGCAAGAAACGTGGCGCTGTGACAAACATGGCGACAAATTTTAAAAAAGTATTCACCCATTCTGTTACTGCATCAATATTTTGATCATTGATTTTAATTTGAGTCAATTATTCAGGTGAGCCAAGGGTGTTTATTTACAAGTCACTACATTTTTATGCATGGCTACAAGCGGTAGGTTAGGTTTTATTAAATACTTGAAAGGTCTGGTTCAATTATGTTAGTATTGTTTCAGTGACGTCATTACTCTGTAGTACCGTCTGTACCAATGCATTAACCTTTTAGCTTAACCTTGATGTACTGGGTGGGACGACATGTTGAAACATTGTGTTGCTGCCACCTGATAAAAGATATCCAAAAAGTAACTATTTTCCATCGGAAGGTAAATTTCATCGTACATAGATGTGATATAGGCTGTAACATTCCTTTTAAGTGTATATATTGATGAAATGTTCAGCTTCTCCAACATCATCAGCGCTAGGTTAAAATCTCCACAATGACTGAGCCAAGGGATAACAAAATTGATGCACTTATAAAGCAATATTGTATCAATTTCCAAGACAATTATTGAACATCTTAGGTGGCTGAAACTGTATTATGAGCCACAATGCACAGATTCATGTGCCATTCATCCCATCACTTATCCAGTGCTTCATAATTGCCATTTGTTGTTAATTTTCTCCAATACCATTTCTATTGGGCTGGATCAAAATATTGATGTAAAAAAAAAATGATTATTTGGGCCTAGTGCCAGCAACAAATGTGTGCCCAAGTCTCATGTAATGAGCATGTGTATGGACTATTCACACATCAAAAGGGAAATGATGACTTTATTTATTTTACACATTATCTTTGCCACATTTAAAGCATTCAATTCATTGAGTCTTGATTTAAAAGTGAATAATATTTTATTCAGATTTTTTTCAAACAAATCAACATAAGGTAAACAACTGGACATGTCCTAACACCAGGTTTTGCATGCTATTGGCCAGGGCTGTGGAGTCCATTGTTTTTCAGGTAACTGACTCAGACTCTGACCCTCTGGAGTATACTCGCAACTCCTAAATCAAACTCCAGCATTTAACCTGCCATTGACGGGGGCAAAAATGTCTCCCTTACAAACTTTTGCAATAGCTCAAAAACCAACAGCACTATCAACATAAATCTTTGGGGGTAATCAGCCAGGCATCCCACTTCTGTGTGTCAAAGTTAAGGTAGTGTGACAGGCGATGCTGCCAGATTGATGACGTCGTCCGGGACAGTATTTTTGCAATGTTACCATGCACTTAAAGGGACTCTCCCACCTTTTTGAAAGTTGTTGAATCACGCTTAATTGTATGTCTACATGTCAGGCGAGGTCAGCTGAACAGTGAAATTTTTTCCTTTAAAAAAAATACCTTTGAAGATATTCAACTTTTAGTTTTAAGCAGAAATTTTGGTTGTCATTTTTAAGAAAATAACGGACATCATTTGTGCTGCCAAATGCAGTGTCCTAGCATTGGGAAATTTGGGTGGAAAACGACACCCTATGGACACTAATTTTCCACTCTTTTTCCCAAGTTTTTTTCTTAATTTTGCACTCCTTATTCTAAAATGTATTGGATAATTTGAACTCTATACTGATTTATGGATGTAATGTTAGGACAAGACTGGGAAAGACAGGTCAACATTGGCATAGGTAATAGCTAATTCTGGTGAGCGGGTAATTGGACATTGATAAAGCCTTGTATGATGGCTTTTGGTTGAATTTTCCACTCTTTATGCTTATTTTTAGCCTTAATTTTACATTCTGCACCCAAGCTCCAAAGCAATCCTAGGACCCTGGCCAAATGTATGGCACAATTTTTTGTTGGCATCTATTGTGCAGAAAAAGTGAAACACCTGGTGTCTAGATTGGCTTAGATTGCAAACCACCCGGGAATCAAGAAATGAAAGACGAAAATATTTCAAGGCTGACCTTAAAACAGGTAGACTATCATTACCAGTTGGGTAGAGACACGACGCTGTCGGTTTAGAGGCCCTATTCAAATACACATGGGCCTTATTTTTTTTACATATGTCACAATCAAACTTAAATATATTTTGTATTAGATCATTGTGGTTGTTTCAACTGCTACCATACTCAATTTCAATGCCAAGCCATCAAAATGGCTATCTCAACTCAAATATAATGTTAGGTGGTGGGATAGTCCCTTTAACGCGTGCACTGCAGGGGGTTTGCGCCGAACACGCACTGCAGGGGGTTTATTCCCCCCCCCCCCGTGAGATCTCGAAAACTACGCTACTTAGCGACAAGCGGAAAACGGCATTTGATAGCTTGATACAAGTTCTATCAAAAGTATTTCAATATTTGTTTAGGTCGGGTCAAAATTGAGGTCACCAGGGGCGATCAAAGGTCAAATTTCCCAGTTTTTTCCTCGTTTAGGACTTTGCTCCAGAAATTCCCATATATCTCGGAAACTATGCTAGTTAGAAACAAACGGAAAAAACTCCAGCCAGTAAAATTTGGCATCGACAAGGTGTCCTCAAATTTGATCTTGGGTCAATATTTGAGGCTCCAGAGGTCAAAGAAGAAAAATGCTGTTTTATTGCTAAATCGTTTTTCGCTATCAATTTTGTACCTAATAAAGTTAACGGAAAACTGTTTACGCCATTGTGTTTATCTCGTCAAGGCGCTTTGAAAGATGTACATGGTGACCTTGTTAAGTCAGCTTAACAATCTGACCTCAGGTCAAGGTCAAGTGGTGACCCAAGTAGGGTATGTTGCATATGGGAAGACGTGTATCGACGAGACCAACACATTGCTGTCTGTTTTATTTATCTATCTTCATCATGTCGAGAGTTATTGAAAACAAAAAGTGATGGTGACCTCGCATGACCTCAAATGACCCCATAGGGGTCACTGAACAAAACTTTCACTTGGATCATCAAGAATATCCTATAATAACATGATCCTGAAGTAATTGGAATAATATCATGCATATCCTTGAAATAGGAAGCATTTGTATATTTCCCCATTGACTTATTATGGAGAGGTTACGAAATCGACCTGACCTTAGGTCACCGATATCAAAATTCCGAGATATACGAATTGTACGTACTCATGCCCTTATGCCATCCTATAAGTTTCAAACTGATCGGTGAGAAACTCTGGCTTTGGCCTAACTGCAGACATTTTTGGAGGTGGGGTCACTTGACCTGGTCTGGTGACCTGACCTGAGATGACCCGACGTAATTTTTTTTTATTCAAAGTGTGCGCAATTGATGCCCTAACAGGTGTGCCAAAACCCGGCGGCGCTGCGCGCCGCCGTTTTTTCGCTATCTGCGAAAAACCTGAGGGGGGATCACCCCCCCTTGCAGTGCGCGGGTTAACAAAGGTAAAATATTACGTTCAAATATTTTGTTGAAAGTGTCTTAAAGTGAACTACGGTTGAAAGTGAACTACTCTTATATTAGTGAAAATCTCTAAACCAGTCTAGTTTCACTCACTGCTCATCAGTTTATTATAAGCTGAGCGCAGCGATTACAAGGTGTGGAGAGGTGAAGACAGACTGAGATAATCAGCAAGTTATGCATGCTGCAGGTGTGCCAAGGATCACTGGAGACAGCCTGTAGGTTATGTGCACCATGGATCACTCAGGAGGGTCTGTAGGTTATGCGCTCTACAGGCGTGCCCAGGATCACTTGGACGGTCTGTAGGAAAAGCAAACCAAGGATCACTTGAGAGGGCCTGTAGGTTATGCGCGCCCAGGCTCACTTGAGACGGTCTGTAGGAAAAGCAAACCAAGGATCACTTGAGAGGGCCTGTAGGTTATGCGCGCCCAGGCTCACTTGAGACGGTCTGTAGGTTAGTAGAGCGAGCGAAGGCTTGGAGAAGGGCAAACGTATACATTTAAGGGAAAATGTTGGAAAGAATGGCTTTAAGGTGCTGATTAATTGTATGCCATGATAATGCACAATCAATATTGAAAATACTGTCCCAGGTGACATCAATCTGGCAGCACTGCCTGTCCAATTACCTTAACCTTGACTTCCTTGACACACACAAGTGGGACGCCTGCCTGATTAATTCCACTTTGGGTACCTTCTGCTACATCAATTTGATGTCTTCTGGTGCAAAAATGAAGCAATTTCTTGTTTCCCCGGATATAGCTAATTTGGTGACATCACTACACGCAATTTTGACGAAAAATCAGCTAAACTGCAACAGATTGTAGCAATGCCATATTTTCAGCAAAGTGCAATTACAAAATGTCAAAAGATAGCAAATGGTGAGGGCCACAAAATGGATGTCTCAGATATATTTGTAATTGTTTTTTCACGCCCCCCCCCCCCCCCCAAATAAAAATAAACAATATTGCTTGGAACAATGTACACAAAATCAAATTTTCACGGATATTCAAGAAACCGAATTTGTGTAACCACATATGGCAATTGCCAAACCAAATTTATGAACAATCACCATTTTTGATTGACTTATGGCTCCTAAAGTAAGAGTATCTTATGACATTTGTTATCAGGTTTTTGTTTTCAATGACAAGCTACAAACAAATTAACATCACCACTGCATTTCTGAGCGAAAACTGGTCCAGAAACATGCCTTTTTTATTTAGATTCATCAATTTAGAATTTTGACATGTGACCCGACCTTGACCTGAAATTGAACAATCTCACTTTAGCTCATGTGGGATGTGCATTATGCATGCCTTGCACTTTGGGTGATAATGGTCGCAATTGAAGGCTGTGTATGGAAAGTATGGCCCATATACTCAAATGCCTATATTTTGACCTTTTACTTGCCTGTGACATGACATGTGACCTCCATTTCAAAATTTCGGGTATGTTTTAGATGCGCCTCTTTGAGAGCGTACGAATGCCGCCCTGCGATCATTGGTTCGGAAATGGGCGCCACATTGCCTAGTAGCTGCGGCGCCCTTAACCCGCGCACTGCAGGGGGTTGATTTCCCCCCCCCCCCCCCCCCCCCTTCAGGTTTTGCAAGGATAGCGAAAAAACGGCGGCGCGCAGCGCCGCCGTGTTTTCGCACACCTGTTACATCAATTGCGCACACTTTGAAGGAAAAAATAACCTCGGGTCATCTCAGGTCAGGTCACCAGACCAGGTAAAGTGACCCCACCAGCAAAAATGTTTGCAGTTGTGCCAAAGCCCGAGTTTTTCACCGATCAGTTTGAAACTTACAGGATGTCATGAGGGCATAAGTACTTACAATTCGTATATCTCGGAATTTTGATATCGGTGACCTAAGGTCAGGTCAATTTCGTAACCTCCCCATAATAAGTCAATGGGGAAATATACAAATGCTAAGGATATGCATATCCAATTACTTCTGGATCATGCTATTATAGGATATTATTGATGATCCAAGTGTAAGTTTTGTTCAGTGACCCCTATTGGGCCATTTTAGGTCATGCGAGGTCACCATCAATTTTTTGTCAATAACTCCCGACATAATGAAGATAGAGGAGTGAAACAGACATCACTGTGTTTGTCTCGTCGAGACACGTCTTCCCATATGCAACATGCCTTACTTGGGTCACCACTTGACCTTGACCTGAGGTCAAATTTTTAAGTTAATTTAACAAGATCACCAGATACATCATTCAAAGCGCCTTGACAAGATAAACACAATGGCGTAAACAGTTTCCGTTATCTTTATTACATAAAAAGTTAATAGCGAAAAACGATTTAGCAAAAAAACGTCATTTTTACCTTTGGAGTCTCAAATATTGACCTGAGATCAAATTTGAGGACACCTTAGCGATTGCAAATTTCACTGGCTGGCGTTTGCTGTTTTCGGTTTGTTTCTAAGTAGCATAGTTTCTGAGATATATGGGAATTTCTGGAGCGATGTCCTAAAACAGGAGAACAAAAAAAAAACTGGAAAATTTGACCTTTGATGATCTCTGGTGACCTCACTTTTGACCTGACCTAAAACAATACTGAAATACTTTCAATAGAACATGTATCAAGCTATCAAATACAGTTTTCCGCTTCTCGCTACGTAGCGTAGTTTTCGAGATCTCAGGGGGGGGGGGGGGGCGGAAATCATCACCCCCCCCCCCCCCCCTGCAGTTCGTGTTCGGCGCAAAGCCCCTGCAGTGCGCGGGTTAAAACCAACCATCATCATCGGTTCGGAAGATACCAGGGGCGTTATCCCCCCCCCCCCCTCCACCCCTCCACCCAGTCAATGGCGGGTTAATTACCCTTCGCCCTGATGGGGGGTCAAAATGACTCCTCCCTGAGGTTTTTCGAGAAAACGGCGTGCACGCCGCCGTTTAAATTTGGCACAGCTGTTTGGGCATCAATTACCCACATTTTGTGGAGAAAAAAATTGATGCAACGTCATGTTTGTGGTTGTGCCATAGTCATAGTGTTTGTCCAAGAGATTTGAAACTTACCAGGATTTCATAAGGTCATAAGTACTTGCCTACAATTCGTATATCGCTGATTTTTTAGTTCAATTTCGTGAGCTCAAGTCAATGGGAAAATATACATATGCTTCCTATTCAGAGAATATGCATTAGATCAGGTCAATTCTTGTAGGATCATCATATTTTAGCTCATTCTTGACCCAGGTGCAATTGTCAGCACTTTTTTGCCAGTAACTTAAATGGTCTGTAGGTTATGCGAACTACAGGCGCGCCCAGGCTCACTTGAGACGGTCTGTAGGTTAGGTTAGCAGAGCGAGCGAATGCTTAGAGAAAGGCAAAAGATACATTAAAGGAAAAGGGTTGGAAAGGGCTTTTAAGGTGCTGATTAATTGCATGCCATAAAAACAGTAGTGTGAAAGGCACTACTGTGTCGTCAAGATGCATTGCCATCGTCGTCGTCGAAATATGACCTTTGATGACCTCTGGTGACCTCAATATTGACCTGCGCAAAAACATACCCGAAGTAACCTCTGAATGTCTTTCGTGAGCTTCCGAACGCCTTTTCCGCGTCTTTCTAGCCGTGGTAGTCGAGTTGGTGTTCATTTTGACCCCCCAGCAAAGCATTGCCAAAGCACATGCCTCGTGTCTCTGAATCTGAAGGTTGGCTCATGTTCATAATCACTGGAATGTGTCTTCTGTCTGAATATAACTCCTGGCTAACCACAGTTCGCTTGTGTCGCCAGGTGACGAAGGTGCTGGGTCGTACCGGCTCTCAGGGCCAGTGCACCCAGGTGCGCGTCGAGTTCATGGACGAGACGAACCGCGCCATCATCCGCAACGTCAAGGGCCCGGTGCGCGAGGGCGACATCATCACCCTGCTCGAGTCTGAGCGAGAGGCCAGGAGACTCCGATGAGGGACGACCGCCGGCTTGTGAGTGTGGGACTGGGTATCAGCCGGCTGACCGTCTGGGTGACGGTGCGAGTCATGAGGATTTGGTCAGCGCTGTATCGCTGACGACATGAGCCACCGGGGTATGGACAGACTCAGTTCAGACACCGAATGGTGAACGATCAATTATTTACCGAATCAGTGCGCTGTTCAAATTTCACTCGTGGCCTTCATTTTAACGTCAACGTAGGCAACTTTGTGTTATTATTATTACCGCTTGTTAGTGCCGCTTGGTTACTGTTTGTGCTTGCGTCAGTAATATCGGGAGTGACTAATGGTCATTTATTTTGTTTCAGGTATTTGATCGCGACACTGTTGACTATGTGGACATCTAAGATGAGATAATACAACATCGGCTCGTCACTTGATTGTTTGATGTGGAGAGTGCGTCAACCTGAGTCTACGAAAGATTCCGTGTGACAGATGGCGCTGGACACGCGACCATACGGATCCGAGTGCACGATTGGGAGGGTCACAGATCGCATTCCGTTCGAAGATCGGACAGTTGTACCTCTGCACTTAACTCATTCACGGCACAGCACTGACGTACGGTCTCGAAAATGTCTGGGGGGGGTGCCATGGTGACCCCACTTGCCCCTGCCCCATCGCGGTTGGGATTTCCACCATAGTCCACACCCGAAGTCGTAATTATAACAATAATATTAAACTAAGTGTGAGAGCCCAGCATTGTCTGACCAAGGGATCGTCGAATACGAGGTGAGCGCTCATTAAGTGCATGGAGCTACATGTCCCCAGCAGTGTCCTGGGACAGTCCTCGTCTCGGTGCGTGGTCGTTTGCTTTTAGTGGTAGGTGCGTGGTCGTTTGCTTTTAGTGGTAGGTGCGTGGTCCTTTGCTTTTAGTGGTAGGTGCGTGGTCCTTTGCTTTTAGTGGTAGGTGCGTGGTCCTTTGCTTTTAGTGGTAGGTGCGTGGTCCTTTGCTTTTAGTGGTAGGTGTGTGGTCCTTTGCTTTTAGTGGTAGGTGCGTGGTCCTTTGCTTTTAGTGGTAGGTGCGTGGTCCTTTGCTTTTAGTGGTAGGTGTGTGGTCCTTTGCTTTTAGTGGTAGGTGCGTGGTCCTTTGCTTTCAGTGTAGGAGATTTGTTGCCAGTCCTGTTTGATTTTTATCAAATGACTCACAGGCATTAAACTCATTTGCGCGTGGTGGCAAAAGAAGGGGATATGGGTAGTGGGTACCGCTTCGAAATTTTAAAGTCTGGGGTTTTAGCATCGGGAGTTCGAATTTCGAAACCGCTGGCTGTGGCTCCAAAAAGCAATATTGTGAAAATCCGTGAGCTTGAAGCCTGGTTTCGCTTATACGTGTGCGGTGGTGAAAATCGCTCCATTTGGCGCGTTCGTGCGGTACAACAGCTGACGGCCGCTGATCTCTGGGCCATCGACGATGGTTTCACTGCTTCATCCGCGCCAGCCGATAGCACTGGCCTGCGTGATTTATAAGGTCGGGTTTCTCAAGTTTCTAGGTCAGTTTTGCGCGCTGACTCCGAAAAAGACTCGTTTTGCTCGATTGGCTCCAGTTAAAAACTCACTTTTCACGCACTTTTTGGCCCGCTTTTCCCGTTTTTCGCAAATAACTGCCGTTCTAAGCGGCGTATCTGGTTTATTTTTGCTGTGATTGCAGATAATTATACTGCGCATCGTATAAAGCATCGAAAATCGGTGGAGACTTAGATGGAGGCCGGTAAAGTCCGAGCGGCGACTAAAGCGCGCAACGGGCGCCGGCAGCCAACCGTGTAGTGTTTCATCAATATCTCGGTATTGGTGCAACTTATCAGCATATTCTTGGGATTCTACAATGAGAGAATTCTTTGACAAATCGCGTGATTTTCAATCGGGCAGCAAATTTTGCCGATGCAGGCATTGAAAGGCAAATCCGACGAGCTGCCGCTGACCGACCGCTCAACGCTCACGGCATTTGAACAGGACAATATTGACCAAGATCACGAAACTTCCCCACCATAGAGATAACGATCCCTTCCACTTATCCTGCAAATTTTGTATTTCTAACCCCTATCCGAAACCGCCAGATCGCCACGATAAAGGCCGACCAAGTCCGAGCGGCGGCGGCCCGGCGATCAGTCAGTCGACGAGGCGGTGAAGCGCGCCCCGTCACGCCCCTGGCGGGTGAAAATTCAACGTTCGGTGTCATTGCGGGGTATGAGTATATTTTTTCTTGCGGGGAGAGGGTTATATACAGCAACATAATTTTATCACCAATATGGGTGACGGTGACACCACGCTAAGATATCGACAATCGGCTCAACTTTTGAAGATGCGGGCATTGAAACTCAAATCGGCGCTCCGAGAACAGGCGGCCGCCGCCCGAAGTCCCCTTAGGGCATTTGACCAGGAAGATATTGATCTAGGGTCACGAAACTTTGCCACGATGGAGATGATCATACCCTCTGCCTGTCCTGCAAATTTTGGATTTCTAACCCCTATAAAACTACTCATAAAATAAGACAAAATAGTACAATACGGAAAATTTTGTTTTTGGAATAGCGCAAAAACTGGAGCCAATCTGGAAACATGGATGGCATTTTCGAAATCAGCGCCCCGAACTAGGCCTAGATCAGTTCAGAAAACTCTGACCTTATGAAAAAGTTTTAAAAAGCAGGCCGGTGTAATAAGCCCGTGACAGTCGGCATTGCCAAAGACAAATCGAAACCACACATGCATTTCGCAAGGCAGACTCAGCAATCGTGACAACAGCGACATAAGTCGGCATGCAGCAGAATAAGGCGACTCGTATCCCTTTCCAGTCGCTCGTCCCCACACACCCCACCCGAGGTGTCACCACCGCCACGCCACCCCCCGTCCGGCGCGGGTGTCACCGCTGCTTCACTTCCGATCCGAGGCGTCAATCGCACACGTCCGACCCGAGGACGCGGTACTACCACGGAGTGCCGCCGCCGCCACACATCTGAACAGAGGTGTCACCGCTCGTCCAGCTGGTAGCGGCCGAGGAACTGGGTCCGCCCGTGCGTCGCGGAGTATCACCGCTCGTCCAGCTGGTAGCGGCCGAGGAACTGGGTCCGCCCGTGCGTCGCGGAGTATCACCGCTCGTCCAGCTGGTAGCGGCCGAGGAACTGGGTCCGGAACGCGGAGTCGCGCGGTAGCACGACGAAGCCTGGTACTCCGCCCTTCACCACGTACCTGACGCGAGATATATACACAGTGAGTGTAGGTTGAGCCAAGTAGATCAGTGTGAGCAGCGTGTACACATCAAGTGAGATACAATACCAAGAGCCATCCGAAAACGTCTCGGGATCATTATTGAGCGTAACGCAATGAGCTGCTGAAGAAAACGTATCGGGATTAATTGAGCGTGACGCAATGAGCTGCTGAAGAAAACGTATCGGGATTAATTGAGCGTGACGCAATGAGCTGCTGAAGAAAACGTATCGGGATTAATTGAGCGTGACGCAATGAGCTGCTGAAGAAAACTTATCGGGATTAATTGAGCGTGACGCAATGAGCTGCTGAAGAAAACGTATCGGGATTAATTGAGCGTGACTCAATGAGCTGCTGAAGAAAACGTATCGGGATTAATTGAGCGTGACGCAATGAGCTGCTGAAGAAAACGTATCGGGATTAATTGAGCGTGACGCAATGAGCTGCTGAAGAAAACGTATCGGGATTAATTGAGCGTGACGCAATGAGCTGCTGAAGAAAACGTATCGGGATTAATTGAGCGTCACGCAATGAGCTGCTGAAGAAAACGTATCGGGATTAATTGAGCGTGACGCAATGAGCTGCTGAAGATGATCAGCGCTTCGTAAATCCACAAGACCACACTGCTCCCTAGCGCAACACGAGCATTTCGAACGGTTGGCGGGCCTGATGCCTGCCCACCGCCACCAAATATCCAAATCATCGCTGCAGGCACACTACGCGCGCAAAATATGCCGCCGTACAAATACTGCTCAGATCTCGGCGCAGTTTCACGAAATTAACCAAGAACATTGACTTAAAAAGATAGAGGTTCCAACTTATGTTGCTGCTTCGTTACGTGGCGGTGTCAGGTTTACGAAATACTCGGACGATGCAGTCCTGTATCTATCAAACTGGGCTCAGCCCCTTCACGGGACGCACACCATTCAGGCAGCATCTCCTGCAAGCTGCAGTGTCCTAGCATTGGGGAAATCTGGGTGGAAGATGACACCCTATGGATACTATTTTCCCACTCTTTTTCCCGAGTTTTACTGAGAATTTCCCACTCCTTATTTAAAAATGTATTGGATAATTGGAACCCTGATACTGATTTACGGATATAATGATGGGGATAGCCTGTATAGGGAAAGACGGGTAAGAATTGGCATAAGTACCTACAAACTAATTCTGGTGAGCGGGTAATTGGACATTGCTAAAGTCGAGTATATATGTTTTGTGGTTGAATTTTCCACTCTATGCTTATTTTTAGCCAGAATTTCCCACTCCGCGCTCAAGTTCCGAAGCAATCCTAGGACCCTGGGGCACCTCGTCACCCTGGTCTTCCCCTCTCTGTTACCATCACTGATCGTTTATCGACCGGGACCTCCGTCAGCGCTACTCACCGTTTGTCACCCAGCACGTCGCTGACGCGTCTGTCGGCGGCGATGGGCACCAGCCGGGTCTGCAGGCCGTCATCGTACTCGTAGTAGACCTCGAGCCGGTCGGGGGTGTAGCGGCGCTCGACGTCCCACTCGACCGGCCCGCTGTCCGGGCCGAACATGGTCCACAGGTGGCTCGACACGCTGCCACGGAGAGACGCGCGGGTTAACGCGGAATAGTCTGCGCTCAGAAGCCCAAATTGATGATTTTTATGGCGATATATATGGTGGCAAAAAACTTAGAGTCACCAATAAAGCAAGCATCGTTATTGTGAGATGTTGGTCTGGATCATGACGAGCTTCTGTGCTTTGACCTTATAGCATTGTAAACGAAATTACACGTGAGCAGTACGAACGGTAACAGTCAATTCGAATTTACACGATTAACGTTGGGACGACGCTCACTTTTCGAATGATCTTAGGAGAACTGGCACCGGCCAGTTTCGTTCGTAATTTGCGTTCACAGCACTTGTAGTACCCTTCGCCGCCGGTAGGGTCGCTGTATTCGCATCATTCAGCATTACAACTGTGTCTCAGTATATAAATGCAAATCAGAGGTCCTAGATTTTAAATCAATTCGTGTGGATGGCGTGGAACCATAAATGCTGTGTGTTGCTCATCTCCATAAATCGATTGAGGACTCTGCTCGAGACATTTGCCTCTCCGATAGCAGCGGGCTGACTGACGTGTCGGTGTCGAGCGCCGCCTGCACCAGGTCGCTCTGGGAGTGCTCCGGGTAGAGGAACATCATCGGCCAGCTGAGGTCACCGCTGTCAGTGAGTTGAACCCCGCTGTTCAGACCCGGTACGTGAGGGGTCAGCAGCTCCACCCGCAGTCCAGCGCCGCTTACTGTAACAATACACACACACAGACATGGCAGACATGGCAGACATGGCAGCAGGCCGTCACTGCATCCGATCACAGTCACTGGCCAGACAGGACGTCGGTTATGCCGGCATCCGATCACAGTCACTGGCCAGACAGGACGTCGGTAATACCGGCATCCGATCACAGTCACTGGCCAGACAGGACGTCGGTAATACCGGCATCCGATCACAGTCACTGGCCAGACAGGACGTCGGTAATACCGGCATCCGATCACAGTCACTGGCCAGACAGGACGTCGGTAATGCCGGCATCCGATCACAGTCACTGCCAGACAGAACGTCGGTAATACCGGCATCCGATCACAGTCACTGGCCAGACAGGACGTCGGTAATACCGGCATCCGATCACAGTCACTGGCCAGACAGAACGTCGGTAATACCGGCATCCGATCACAGTCACTGGCCAGACAGGACGTCGGTAATACCGGCATCCGATCACAGTCACTGGCCAGACAGAACGTCGGTAATGCCGGCATCCGATCACAGTCACTGCCATCCGATCACAGTCACTGGCCAGACAGAACGTCGGTAATGCCGGCATCCGATCACAGTCACTGGCCAGACAGAACGTCGGTAATACCGGCATCCGATCACAGTCACTGGCCAGACAGAACGTCGGTAATACCGGCATCCGATCACAGTCACTGGCCAGACAGAACGTCGGTAATACCGGCATCCGATCACAGTCACTGGCAGACAGGACGTCGGTAATACCGGCATCCGATCACAGTCACTGCCAGACAGGACGTCGGTAATACCGGCATCCGATCACAGTCACTGGCCAGACAGAACGTCGGTAATGCCGGCATCCGATCACAGTCACCAGAGGCGGAACTTTTTGTTTTTCGTTGGGGTTGTAATTGAGTCGGCGACGGGGGGGGGGGTAGTAAAAGCGACGAATGATAAAAACGAAGTATGTGCACAATTGAAGTTTAACACCTTAGAATGAACATAGGTTGTATTACCTCATTACTGACGTATTTTAGCAACAGCGAGGTGTGCAATCTTAAAAAAAAATGAAAGTATCATGGTTGGGTCAAAGTAGGCAAAGACTACCTCATGGTAGCTATTATTAAGGTTATACATAAATGGTGTGACTCAGCAACTAGCCATTTCTTGCAAGAAAGGCACCTCCTGGTGATGCCAATGGTCCAGGTCCGGTCCTTTTATATATTACAGTGAGATATACAAATACATATAACATATTTGATATTTCCCACAACTCACAAGGCCATGGGTGGATAATTGTTTTCAAAGTTGCCCCGGCCGAGGACAGGGGGCGCAACCAAGGGGCCCTAGGGGGCACGTGGCGGGGGATGCCCGTGAAGTTAGTGACGGAATCGGATTCGAATTCAGCGTCGAGTAGAGATTTGCTTCAAAATGTGAGAACAGTTCAATTGGGGCACGCTGATCACGCAAATGACATTCATTTTGACATTCAATGTCATCTTCAAAATCATCTTCAAGGTCAAAGGCCTTCGGCTCAAAACGACACGAAGTTATTGTCCGATCGCAAAACAAAATAATGGTATCATTCTATTCCTCGGGTCAATATCTAGGCGCAGCTTTCGAAACCTCACTGGAGGCAAATGACCTTGACCCTCATTTTCAAGGTCAAAGGACAAATAACCCGAAGTTATTGTCCGATCGCCAAAATAATGGTCTCATTCGATTCCTCGGGTTAATATCGACCCGATGTTATTGTCTAATTGACAAAATAATGGTCTCATTCGAATCCTCGGGTTAATATCTAGCCCGCCTTCGCTATATAGATACAGATACAGATACAGATACAGACGCAGACGCAGACGCAGACGCAGACGCAGACGCAGACGCAGACGCAGACGCAGACGCAGACGCAGACGCAGACGCAGACGCAGACGCAGACGCAGACGCAGACGCAGACGCAGACGCAGACGCAGACGCAGACGCAGACGCAGACGCAGACGCAGACGCAGACGCAGACGCAGACGCAGACGCAGACGCAGACGCAGACGCAGACGCAGACGCAGACGCAGACGCAGACGCAGACGCAGACGCAGACGCAGACGCAGACGCAGACGCAGACGCAGACGCAGACGCAGACGCAGACGCAGACGCAGACGCAGACGCAGACGCAGACGCAGACGCAGACGCAGACGCAGACGCAGACGCAGACGCAGACGCAGACGCAGACGCAGACGCAGACGCATACGCATACGCATACGCATACGCATACGCATACGCATACGCATACGCATACGCATACGCATACACATACACATACACATACACATATACATATACATATACATATACATACATACATACACACACACACACACACACATACATACATACATACATACATACATACATACATACATACATACATACATACATACATACATACATACATACATACATACATACATACATATATATATATATATATATATATATATATATATATATATATATATATATATATATATATATATATATATATATATATATATATATATATATATATATATATATATATATATATATATATATATATATATATATATATATATATATATATATATATATATATATATATATATATATATATATATATATATATATATATATATATATATATATATATATATATATATATATATATATATATATATATATATATATATATATATATATATATATATATATATATATATATATATATATATATATATATATATATATATATATATATATATAATATCTGCCACAGCCTTCGCAAACTCACTCGTGGCAAATGACATTGACCCTCAATTTCAAGGTCAAAGGACTCAAAACGACCCGAGGTTATCATCCAATCGCCATTGATCTTGAAATTGAGGGCCAATGTCATTTGCTACAAGTGAGGTTGCGAAGGCTACGGCTATATACTGACCCGAGGAATCGAATGAGACCATTATTTTGGCGATCGGACAATAACTTCGGTTAAAGGAAATAGTTCACCTTCAACATGGGATTTTGAACTGAAATAGCAGTTGTGTAGCCCGTGTTGAGAAATCCTTATCTGCAACTTTTCTTGGCTGAAAAGACTCTCCAGCCGAAGATATTTGACTTTTTGGCGAAGGAATGCGGCGCATATATGATATACCGTACCGTCTGAGAGTGCCAGCACTGGTCTGAGCATGCGCAGACCAATAACGCACACCATAACATTAATAATGTACGACCTTCTGTCCTGAATTGGCGCGATGTAGGACCATTTTTGAAAAGAAAAAAAGAAACTGTATTAAAAAATATAATAAAATCGTGTTCTGAAAAATTTCCGAAAGTGAACTATTTCCTTTAAGATTACCGTGAATGTCAAAATGAATGCCATTTTCGCGATCAGCGTGCCCCAATTGACCTGTCACCACATTTTGAAGCGAATCGCTACTCGACGCTGAATTCGAATCCGAATCCGTCCTAACTTCATGGACATGCGGGGGAATCACGATTGAGGGCGCCTCTCCTGGGCGTCCGGACACCGAAGGTGCCACTCTCGAGTGTAGGTGGCGCCCCTTGAGTCGTGGGTGCCGGCGGCACCCCTTTAGATCGGACAGTATGCCTCCTTTAGACCGGAGATAACGACCCCAACTGTGCATCCCACGAAAATATAAGTTTTCTGACCTGCCCGAGGTGTTCACTAAGACAAAATTGGCAAGGCTCAGCCTCCCTTGACTACCCCCCCCCCCCCCCCCCCCCCCTCCATTTCGAAAGCGCACCGAAAGCGCAATTTTACCCATATTTTTCACAGATAGTCATACCAAGTATGCATTTTTATGCTGGGATTATATTTGCGTTTCTGTATTCTTTTTAAATAATAACTAAGGTCTTGCAAAAAAGGTCTCTCAAAAGTGACTGCCCCGGCCCCGCCGGGTCAACTTTGAAGTTGCCCCGGCCGCAGCCGGGGCTGCCCTATAGGATTATTCACCCATGCACAAGGCAAACAAATTAGGCGAGAACCAAACAGCATTATTTTAGTAAGGCAATAAATTAATCCCATCACTGAAATGACTAACTTTATCACCGTAAAGGACTTAAATCACCGAAACGTCACAACATATTGAGGATTTTGGGCTTCGGCCGATGGACTTCTTTAAAAATATGTAAACTGGCTCCAAGGGTTAGGTGAGGTGAGGTGAGGTGAGGTGAGGTGAGGTGAGGTGAGGTGAGGTGAGGTGAGGTGAGGTGAGGTGAGGTGAGGTTAGGTTAGGTTAGGTGAGGTGAGGTTAAGTTAGGTTAGGATAAAAGCTTGAGAAATAAATGGTGATGCTTTAACATGGAAGTCAATGAGAAAGTGGTCATTTCGGTGATGGATTAACCCTCACCCTACGAGAGCTTTTCACCTTCGCCCTACGGGGGGGGGGGGCTGACAGGGCCCCCTGTTAACTTCCAAACCAAGCAACTTAGAGCAATGCGGTAAGAACCAGCATGTTGCCTGTCATGAGAGGAATCTAACGGTATGCGATTTTTAGGTTTCAGGTCAACAGATGACCTTCCAGGGCAAGTGAATGACCTCGGATTTACCACGTCCAGAACAGAGATTTTGCTCTGCAGAAAACATCAAAATTAGACATTGATAAATGTAAATACAAAGGCATGTTCCTAGACCAGTTTTGGCTCAGAAATGCAAAAAAAAAAAAAATTTGTTCGTATCTTGTCAAAAAAGTCAAAAAACGTTATTTAAAAAAATGACGTCATCAGTTTCTTACACTTAAAGAGCCATCACTCAGTCAAAAACAAGGCCATAGAGACTAGGTAGACCCGTCCGGGGTAGGCAGCGAAATGCGTGATGTCACGGGCACGTGACGTCACACGCCTCCTATTCAAATAGTGTTAAATCGGCCTACTTTCGCGTCCTACCATTTGCATACCTTAGGTGCCAGAGGGATCAATTGAGCACTAAATGATAGATTGAAACGCCATCTACAGCTCGCTTTTGGGACATTTTCTCCTAAATTGCAAGGGTGAGCCGCTAGACGATGTCAAAACGAGGCATGCAACCGAGCGAGGCACATGCCCATATAAGGCAATGTTTGGATTTGGGCCACGGGAAACTGTCGCTGGATGCTGTTTTTGGTTGAAGTGCGAATTTTGTATTATTTCACCTGGTTGTTGATGAAGTAAGGTGACTTGAGGATACTTTGTAGTAGTATCTATCAGGTGAAAGTATTTTTACATCTGGATTACACTTGTTTCACCTACAATTATGTTGAAGATCGTCGAGTGACGAATGCGCCACCGTAAATAAACATGGCGGCCGCGCCGGTCGAAGGCGTAATTCTTTTGGTAGACCGAGAAGTGCCACGAGACGGTCTACGAAAGGAAATACGCTTCTCCCGATTCGGCCACCCCATTGGTGGAAATCGAGCTGGAAAGTGACACCATGGGACAGGGTGGACACGTAACGGAGATAGCCATCACACCCCCTGAGTCAAAAATGAAGATATTGCTTTGAAATTTGGTATGGGTATTTTCCATACTCAGTGCTCTCACATATATTCCAGTTTTTCTAATATCTTTGAAAATTTTGATTTTGTGGGGATTAAAAAAAATAGGGGTCAAAACCCCCAAATTTTTCAAATCCGAGATCGCCATTTTAAAGAGAATGCCATTTTGTATCTTTGGTGAATTGCGTTTGCAATTTGTTTCAAAACTCTGTTTTCTACGATTTTGTAAATATTTCTAATTTTTTACCAACATAACGTCATCAAAACATCTCCCAAACTACTCAACCAATTTCAATTAAAGTTTTACAGCCTACGTCTAATTGTTGTAAACTCAACTGCCAAAAATTTCAGCAAAATGCATTGCATGTGTAAAAAGTTATTCAAGATACACCTCAGGGGGGCCTGTCAGGCGAGGGTTAAGGCGAGAAAGGCGAGAAAGTGGTCATTTCGGTGATATATTAAGCATTTCGGTGATGGATGGGTGATGTAAAAACCCTGCCTTTTAGGAATAATAAAAGGAGTATGTAAAATTAGCAGCTGATTGATATTGCCCAATCTATAATTTTGAGGCCCGTCGCCTCAGAATTGCCTGAAACTTGACAGGTAGGTTGTCCTTGCCACGCTAAACACGAAAGACGTAAAATTATCCTGAAATACGGGCTACTTTTACAGTTATAACGTTTAAAGTTTGAATGTCTGTCAGTTGAATATACTAACTTGACGCGGAAAGCCTCCAATTCCTGCACAGTCGTTTCAAAATAAAGGAAGACAGACATTCAAAACTTAAAAAATGTATAACTCTGAAAGTAGCCCGTGTTCCAGGCTAATCTTACGTTTTTCGTGTTCAGCGTGGCAAGGAGGGCCTACCTGCCAAGTTTCAAGCGATTCTGAGGCGACGGGACTAAAAAATGTAGATCTCTAAAAACAGTATAACTCTGAAAGTATCCCGCCTTCCAAACTAATTTTACGTTTTTCGTGTTCAGCGTGGCAAGGAGGGCCTACCTGCTAAGTTTCAGGAAATTCTGAGGCTACGTGCCTCAAAATTGTAGATTGATACTACTGGGTAGCGGAGTACCGGAGCCTGCTGCAGAGGTTGAAGGAGTCCAGGAAACCAGTCATTGTGACTGGCATCCTCCCTCGCTGTGGAGCCAGTGAGGAGTGGTACTCGAGAGCTCTGTCTGTGAACAGCTCAGTTCAGAACTTATGTTCAGCTATGGGGCTTAGTTATGTAGACTTATGGGATCAGTTCTATGAGTGGCATAGGTACTATATGAAGGATGGGCTTCACTTATCGGATGAGGGGGCAAGGGCTTTGGGAGATGCCTACAGAAGTGTCATTCAGGGAAACTAGGTAGGAGGGGGGGGGGGGGGGGGGTTCAGGGACGCTAGTACTAGGGCATCAAGAAGTAAGCATTGGTAGAAGTTCATGTCAGAATAGGACAGTAGATCATAATTCCCTCAGAATTAGTAGAGTCAGCTCAAAGTATAAGATCACATGTGTGTTGCTGAATGCCCAAAGTATTAGGTCTAAATTTGATGAGTTTGAGTGTTATGTTGCCCTTGAAAAGCCTGATATCATTTGTGTAACCGAGACATGGGTTAGGGAGGGGTATAATAGGGATAGGCTACAGGATTTCGAGTTACAAGGGTATAACATGTTCTCATACTGCAGAGAATCACGGCAGGGAGGCGGAGTGTTTGTATATGTAAATAGCTTGTACTGCACTACTAGAGTTGATGATTCTAGTAAAGTAAAAGAAGTAGAATCAATCTGGCTTGACATTAAAATTGGTACAGGAAACAGAGGAAGGTTGAGGATAGGTGCATTTTACAGACCAGGGAATCTTCCAAGGAACTCCCAAGCTGAAACAGACCAAGATATTTGTGAGGAAATACGTAGGAACTTTCGGGCTCAGTGTCTTATTATGGGAGATTTTAACTTAAGAGGATACGAAAGTATAGCAGAGGAAACAAATGAGTGTAGGTTGTATAGGCAAATCTTTGAAGAGGAGCTTTTCATGCATCAGTTTGTAACAGAGCCAACCAGACATTGCTCCATTCTAGACCTTGTATTCTCAGACAACAGTGATCTAGTTAGTGACATAAGTATTTGTGCAGGTCTAGGAACCAGTGATCACAATATGGTTAAATTCAATATCTCATCAGAAATGAGGCCCAAAGATAACCTTATTATGGTTCCAAACTTCAGCCGGGCTGATTTTGATGGTATTAGAAATGACCTCGCACAGATAAAATGGAACGTTGAGTTGGCAGGTTTAGATGCATGTGAGGCCTGGAATGTTTTCAAAGCTAGATTAAGCCAAATTCAAAATCGGCATATACCCCTCAGGCACAAACGTAACAGAACCAAGGGCAATCCAGTTTGGCTTACCCCAGAAGTAAGGAGTGCTATACAAGCTAAAAGAAGTGCATTTGGCATTTTGAAGGGATCTTCACTAGATATAAATCAGAAGGCCTACCAGAATGCAAGAAATTCAGTTAAGAAAAAGGTCAGAGCAGCTAAAAGGGCAAAGGAACTTGATTTAGCTAGACATTGTAATGCAGATAGTAAGAAGTTCTTCAGTTTTTATAAGTTAAGTACAGTTTCCAAAAATATAGGTCCATTTAAGGTAGATGATGTGTTAGTTTTATTAAATTAGCAGTAGATGGGTTAAATTAGCAGTAGATGGGTAATATCAATCTACTGCTAATTTGACGTAGCTTAATAAAAGAGACAAATATGACGCAGCTATGTCAAATATGTACATTTATTTTGCCCTTGTATATTGCTTTCAATATTTATGCTGTTTTCACATTCGTTTTTGTTTGATGGATGTTGATGTTGGATTAGGCTATTCTCTTTTAAAATGACTTACTGAAGTGGCCCTCGACTTTTCAACACCATGACCAGGTATATCTTGTGAAAATAATGTTTGTCTGGCTAAAAATTGAAGGTTGTGGTAATACTAAATTTAAACTCATTTGATTTGGGTCTATGGTTATTTGTGGTCTTTTTCCAGCTCAGGATGATTGGTATGCCTTCACGTCTTTCACACACCAAAATATTTATAATATTGTTCAAGTTCTTCATTAAGTGTCAATTTCACCAACATATTTTAGCTCAAAATGTAATAACTTTTGCCAACTGCGTAAGGGTGCATTCTAATGCTAAATGTGTGACCTATCCAGAACTAAGCCCAATGTAAAATATGCTACACTCAATCTTGTTTTGCTCATGTTTTTATGTTAACACCTATAGATTGCCATTTTGTGGGTGTCTGAAATTGACAAAAATGTTACCCATTTGTCAGTAAGCAGTGTTGTTCTATAGTGTTTATGACCCAACTGAATATGACCCTGCACCCCTGGGTACCTACATAGTCTTTCTCAGTAATTTTGGGATAACATTTGTACTACCTATTGTTGGATTTTAAATGTTATTTTATGACAAACTTTACTAACATTTTAAAGTTTGTCCTTTTCTGTGTTCATATATTTATTAATTGTTTTGTTATGATTGTTATTGAAAAATCCTTTGGTCAAAAATCCTTTGGTTTTGCGTACCGTTTACAGTATTTAATTACTTGGGTAGGCATTCACTGGCAATGTTGGGGTTGTAATATTCATGATTGGGGTTGTAGTTTTTGAGGATGCAGTTGTAGCTACAACCCCAAAAGTATATAAAGTTCCGCATGTGACAGTCACTGCCAGACAGGACGTCGGTAATACCGGCATCCGATCACAGTCACTGGCCAGACAGAACGTCGGTAATACCGGCATCCGATCACAGTCACTGCCATCCGATCACAGTCACTGGCCAGACAGGACGTCGGTAATACCGGCATCCGATCACAGTCACTGGCCAGACAGAACGTCGGTAATGCCGGCATCTGATCACAGTCACTGGCCAGACAGAACGTCGGTAATACCGGCATCCGATCACAGTCACTGGCCAGACAGAACGTCGGTAATACCGGCATCCGATCACAGTCACTGGCCAGACAGAGCGTCGGTAATGCCGGCATCCGATCACAGTCACTGGCCAGACAGAACGTCGGTAATACCGGCATCCGATCACAGTCACTGGCCAGACAGAACGTCGGTAATACCGGCATCCGATCACAGTCACTGCCATCCGATCACAGTCACTGGCCAGACAGAACGTCGGTAATGCCGGCATCCGATCACAGTCACTGGCCAGACAGGACGTCGGTAATACCGGCATCCGATCACAGTCACTGTCAGACAGGACGTCGGTAATACCGGCATCCGATCACAGTCACTGGCCAGACAGAACGTCGGTAATACCGGCATCCGATCACAGTCACTGGCCAGACAGAGCGTCGGTAATGCCGGCATCCGATCACAGTCACTGGCCAGACAGAACGTCGGTAATACCGGCATCCGATCACAGTCACTGCCAGACAGAACGTCGGTAATACCGGCATCCGATCACAGTCACTGGCCAGACAGAACGTCGGTAATGCCGGCATCTGATCACAGTCACTGGCCAGACAGGACGTCGGTAATACCGGCATCCGATCACAGTCACTGGTCAGACAGAACGTCGGTAATGCCGGCATCCGATCACAGTCACTGGCCAGACAGAACGTCGGTAATACCGGCATCCGATCACAGTCACTGCCAGACAGGACGTCGGTAATACCGGCATCCGATCACAGTCACTGGCCAGACAGAACGTCGGTAATACCGGCATCCGATCACAGTCACTGGCCAGACAGAACGTCGGTAATACCGGCATCCGATCACAGTCACTGCCATCCGATCACAGTCACTGGCCAGACAGAACGTCGGTAATGCCGGCATCCGATCACAGTCACTGTCAGACAGGACGTCGGTAATACCGGCATCCGATCACAGTCACTGCCATCCGATCACAGTCACTGGCCAGACAGAACGTCGGTAATGCCGGCATCCGATCACAGTCACTGGCCAGACAGAACGTCGGTTATGCCGGCATCCGATCACAGTCACTGGCCAGACAGGACGTCGGTAATACCGGCATCCGATCACAGTCACTGGCCAGACAGAACGTCGGTAATACCGGCATCCGATCACAGTCACTGGCCAGACAGAACGTCGGTAATACCGGCATCCGATCACAGTCACTGGCCAGACAGGACGTCGGTAATACCGGCATCCGATCACAGTCACTGGCCAGACAGGACGTCGGTAATACCGGCATCCGATCACAGTCACTGGCCAGACAGGACGTCGGTAATGCCGGCATCCGATCACAGTCACTGTCAGACAGGACGTCGGTAATACCGGCATCCGATCACAGTCACTGGCCAGACAGAACGTCGGTAATACCGGCATCCGATCACAGTCACTGGCCAGACAGAACGTCGGTAATGCCGGCATCCGATCACAGTCACTGCCAGACAGAACGTCGGTAATACCGGCATCCGATCACAGTCACTGGCCAGACAGGACGTCGGTAATACCGGCATCCGATCACAGTCACTGGCCAGACAGGACGTCGGTAATACCGGCATCCGATCACAGTCACTGCCATCCGATCACAGTCACTGGCCAGACAGAACGTCGGTAATGCCGGCATCCGATCACAGTCACTGGCCAGACAGGACGTCGGTAATACCGGCATCCGATCACAGTCACTGGCCAGACAGAACGTCGGTAATGCCGGCATCCGATCACAGTCACTGGCCAGACAGAACGTCGGTAATGCCGGCATCCGATCACAGTCACTGGCCAGACAGGACGTCGGTAATACCGGCATCCGATCACAGTCACTGGCCAGACAGAACGTCGGTAATGCCGGCATCCGATCACAGTCACTGGCCAGACAGGACGTCGGTAATGCCGGCATCCGATCACAGTCACTGGCCAGACAGAACGTCGGTAATACCGGCATCCGATCACAGTCACTGGCCAGACAGGACGTCGGTAATACCGGCATCCGATCACAGTCACTGGCCAGACAGGACGTCGGTAATACCGGCATCCGATCACAGTCACTGGCCAGACAGGACGTCGGTAATGCCGGCTGGCTGCATCGCTCGCTATATTTACATTACCACTTCGCGGACCAAATGATCAGCACAGGTGATATTGTTCCTTGTATGAATGAGGTCGCAGATCCCTGGTCACTGGAGTGATGGACCCGCCGTCTGTACCTGGTCTGCCCTCGGCGGAGAGGACGCTGACGTTCCTCTCCGAGCCTGGTCAGTGGAGTGATAGCGATGGACCCGCCGTCTGTACCTGGTAAGCCCTCGGCGGAGAGGACGCTAACGTTCCTCTCCGAGCCTGGTCACTGGAGTGATAGCGATGGACCGGCCGTCTGTACCTGGTAAGCCCTCGGCGGAGAGGACGCTGACGTTCCTCTCTGTCAGCGCCGCCAGCAGTTTGTCATCAGCGGCCTTCTGTTTGCGCTCCTTCAGCGCCGTCTGTCGCCGATTCCGCTCCTCGAGGCGCTGCAACGGAGCCACGCAGAGGGTCGGGTCACTCAGGGGGAGATGGGTCACTAACGGGTCACTCAGGAGTCAGGGGAGATGGATCACTAACGGGTAACTCAGGGGGAGATGGATCACTAACGGGTCACTCAGGGGGATATGGATCACTAACGGGTCACTCAGGGGAGATGGATCACTAACGGGTCACTCAGGGGAGATGGATCACTAACGGGCCACTCAGGGGGAGATGGATCACTAACGGGTCACTCAGGGGAGATGGATCACTAACGGGTCACTCAGGGGAGATGGATCACTAACGGGTAACTCAGGGGGAGATGGGTCACTAACGGGTCACTCAGGAGTCAGGGGAGATGGATCACTAACGGGTAACTCAGGGGAGATGGATCACTAACGGGTCACTCAGGGGGAGATGGATCACTAACGGGTCACTCAGGGGAGATTGATCACTAACGGGTCACTCAGGGGAGATAGATCACTAACGGGTCACTCAGGGGGAGATGGATCACTAACGGGTAACTCGGGAGATGGATCACTAACGGGTCACTCGGGGGAGATGGATCACTAAAGGGTCACTCAGGGGAAGATGGATCACTAACGGGTCACTCGGTGGAGATGGATCACTAACGGGTCACTCAGGGGGACATGGATCACTAACGGGTCACTCAGGGGAAGATGGATCACTAACGGGTCACTCGGGGGAGATGGATCACTAACGGGTCACTCGGGGGAGATGGATCACTAACGGGTCACTCAGGGGAGATGGATCACTAACGGGTCACTCGGGGGAGATGGATCACTAACGGGTCACTCAGGGGAGATGGATCACTAACGGGTCACTCAGGGGGAGATGGATCACTAACGGGTCACTCAGGGGAGATGGATCACTAACGGGTCACTCAGGCGAGATGGATCACTAACGGGTCACTCAGGGGGAGATGGATCACTAACGGGTCACTCAGGGGAGATGGATCACTAACGGGTCACTCAGGGGAGATGGATCACTAACGGGTAACTCAGGGGGAGATGGGTCACTAACGGGTCACTCAGGAGTCAGGGGAGATGGATCACTAACGGGTAACTCAGGGGAGATGGATCACTAACGGGTCACTCAGGGGGAGATGGATCACTAACGGGTCACTCGGGGGAGATGGATCACTAACGGGTCACTCGGGGGAGATGGATCACTAACGGGTCACTCAGGGGAGATGGATCACTAACGGGTCACTCAGGGGGAGATGGATCACTAACGGGTCACTCAGGGGGAGATGGATCACTAACGGGTCACTCGGGGGGAGATGGGTCACTAACGGGTTACTCAGGGGAGATGGATCACTAACGGATCACTCAGGGGAGATGGATCACTAACGGGTCACTCGGGGGGAGATGGGTCACTAACGGGTCACTCAGGGGGAGATGGATCACTAACGGGTCACTCAGGGGGAGATGGATCACTAACGGGTCACTCAGGGGGAGATGGATCACTAACGGGTCACTCGGGAGATGGATCACTAACGGGTCACTCGGGGGGAGATGGATCACTAACGGGTCACTCAGGGGAAGATGGATCACTAACGGGTCACTCGGGGAGATGGATCACTAACGGGTCACTCAGGGGGAGATGGATCACTAACGGGTCACTCAGGGGAGATGGATCACTAACGGGTCACTCAGGGGGAGATGGATCACTAACGGTCACTCAGGGGAGATGGATCACTAACGGGTCACTCGGGGAGATGGATCACTAACGGGTCACTCAGGGGAGATGGATCACTAACGGGTCACTCGGGGGAGATGGATCACTAACGGGTCACTCAGGGGAGATGGATCACTAACGGGTCACTCAGGGGGAGATGGATCACTAACGGGTCACTCAGGGGGAGATGGATCACTAACGGGTCACTCGGGGGAGATGGGTCACTGACGGGCCACTCAGGGGGATATGGATCACTAACGGGTCACTCAGGGGGAGATGGATCACTAACGGGTCACTCGGGGGGAGATGGATCACTACCGGGTCACTCAGGGGAGATGGATCACTAACGGGTCACTCAGGGGAAGATGGATCACTAACGGGTCACTCAGGGGAGATGGATCACTAACGGGTCACTCGGGGGAGATGGATCACTAACGGGTCACTCAGGGGAGATGGATCACTAACGGGTCACTCGGGGGAGATGGATCACTAACGGGTCACTCAGGGGAGATGGATCACTAACGGGTCACTCAGGGGGAGATTGATCACTAACGGGTCACTCAGGGGGAGATGGATCACTAACGGGTCACTCGGGGAGATGGGTCACTAACGGGTCACTCAGGGGGAGATGGATCACTAACGGGTCACTCAGGGGGAGATGGATCACTAACGGGTCACTCAGGGGAGATGGATCACTAACGGGTCACTCGGGGGGAGATGGATCACTAACGGGTCACTCAGGGGAGATGGATCACTAACGGGTCACTCGGGGAGATGGATCACTAACGGGTCACTCAGGGGAAGATGGATCACTAACGGGTCACTCGGGGGAGATGGATCACTAACGGGTCACTCAGGGGAAGATGGATCACTAACGGGTCACTCGGGGGAGATGGATCACTAACGGGTCACTCAGGGGAGATGGATCACTAACGGGTCATTCAGGGGAGATGGATCACTAACGGGTCACTCAGGGGGAGATGGATCACTAACGGGTCACTCAGGGGAGATGGATCACTAACGGGTCACTCAGGGGAGATGGATCACTAACGGGTAACTCAGGGGGAGATGGGTCACTAACGGGTCACTCAGGAGTCAGGGGAGATGGATCACTAACGGGTAACTCAGGGGAGATGGATCACTAACGGGTCACTCAGGGGGAGATGGATCACTAACGGGTCACTCGGGGGAGATGGATCACTAACGGGTCACTCGGGGGAGATGGATCACTAACGGGTCACTCAGGGGAGATGGATCACTAACGGGTCACTCAGGGGGAGATGGATCACTAACGGGTCACTCAGGGGGAGATGGATCACTAACGGGTCACTCGGGGGGAGATGGGTCACTAACGGGTTACTCAGGGGAGATGGATCACTAACGGATCACTCAGGGGAGATGGATCACTAACGGGTCACTCGGGGGGAGATGGGTCACTAACGGGTCACTCAGGGGGAGATGGATCACTAACGGGTCACTCAGGGGGAGATGGATCACTAACGGGTCACTCAGGGGGAGATGGATCACTAACGGGTCACTCGGGAGATGGATCACTAACGGGTCACTCGGGGGAGATGGATCACTAACGGGTCACTCAGGGGAAGATGGATCACTAACGGGTCACTCGGGGGAGATGGATCACTAACGGGTCACTCAGGGGGAGATGGATCACTAACGGGTCACTCAGGGGAAATGGATCACTAACGGGGCACTCAGGGGAGATGGATCACTAACGGGTCACTCAGGGGGAGATGGATCACTAACGGTCACTCAGGGGAGATGGATCACTAACGGGTCACTCGGGGAGATGGATCACTAACGGGTCACTCAGGGGAGATGGATCACTAACGGGTCACTCGGGGGAGATGGATCACTAACGGGTCACTCAGGGGAGATGGATCACTAACGGGTCACTCAGGGGGAGATGGATCACTAACGGGTCACTCAGGGGGAGATGGATCACTAACGGGTCACTCGGGGGAGATGGGTCACTGACGGGCCACTCAGGGGGATATGGATCACTAACGGGTCACTCAGGGGGAGATGGATCACTAACGGGTCACTCGGGGGAGATGGATCACTACCGGGTCGCTCAGGGGAGATGGATCACTAACGGGTCACTCAGGGGAAGATGGATCACTAACGGGTCACTCAGGGGAGATGGATCACTAACGGGTCACTCGGGGGAGATGGATCACTAACGGGTCACTCAGGGGGAGATGGATCACTAACGGGTCACTCGGGGGAGATGGATCACTAACGGGTCACTCAGGGGAGATGGATCACTAACGGGTCACTCAGGGGGAGATTGATCACTAACGGGTCACTCAGGGGGAGATGGATCACTAACGGGTCACTCGGGGAGATGGGTCACTAACGGGTCACTCAGGGGAAGATGGATCACTAACGGGTCACTCGGGGGAGATGGATCACTAACGGGTCACTCAGGGGGAGATGGATCACTACTAGGCACAACAGAGTCGTGCAGCGCGAGGGGCGACTGGTCACTCAGCACGTCATGGAACCGAGGTAAAATGGACTCTGTGTCACGGCGGCGTCCGCCGTTCATTGCGGTTCGTGGAACCGAGTGAACGGACCGCAACCTCGTATCATGTTCGCCGAAGTAATCCTAAATGATCTCGAAGATTATCGGCCGGCGTTATCGCCGCTTATCTTCCAGAGTCTCAGAGTATCACCGGGCCTATCACTGG
>JAXIVJ010003840.1:0-27500 GCA_036785665.1 Chirona hameri
GACATAGACATAGACATAGATATAGATATAGATATAGATATAGATATAGATATAGATATAGATATAGATATAGATATAGATATAGATATAGATATAGATATAGATATAGATATAGATATAGATATAGATATAGATATAGATATAGATATAGATATAGATATAGATATAGATATAGATATAGATATAGAGATAGAGATAGAGATAGAGATAGACATAGACATAGACATAGACATAGACATAGATATAGATATAGATATAGATATAGTCTGAACCCTACTTTAGCCAAGCTAAGTAGCTGTTGGATAGCTCTGTTGTTTTGTGTATTTTTTGAGCAACCACATTATATTTAGATATAAGGATTAGATATTTAGTTTTGTGGATCGTTTAAGTATTATTTTTAAGCATTCATAGTTAGCTGTTACCTCTTACTTGCTTTTTAAAGGACTTTTCATTCTAGCTTGTGTGCGCCAAAATTGTCTTAGTCTTATTTTTGTGTTATTAGTTGCAGGGTTGGATAAGTAGATATTTTAGAAAATTAGGGAAAATTAAGGTGTATTTAGTATTCAGTTTATTTAAGGATTAGATATTTAGTCTAGTATTAGGTGCACTCATAGCTGATTTGTGTTACTAGCTTTACCTAGATCTAGTTAAGGTTTAGAAGAAGAAAAAACAAACAAAAAACAAACAAAAAAAGTTAAGTTAAGTTAGTAAAGTATTGAAAAGTGCATAGTACCTAAGTTATATACCTAAGTTACTAGTGTATTCAAATGAGCATGACTAGGATGCAGGCGAAGGTAGCAGAGCTAGAGGCCCTCCAGGCTAGAGTAGCGGAGCTTGAGGCGCAGTTAAGTAAGTGTAGGTGTAGAGATGAGCCGCAAGAGGGTGTAGCTCCTGACCAAGGAACGTATGCGCAGATTGTGGTTAGGGGGTCAGAAAAGGAGCCTACAGGATCAGGGACCAGTGGTAGTTCTGATAGGGGCATAAGGGAGGAGGATAAGGCAAAGGTGGATAGTGCGGCTGGGGTTTGGAAGTGTGTTGGAGGGTCACGTTTCTGGAGACCCAACATTGTGGAAAGTAATGCTAGGGCCACAGACAGTAAGGATGAGGAGGGGTGCTGGGTAATGGAGGGTGGTAGCAGAATCTGGAGGAGGAAGAGGGAAGGGGATCAGGAGGGATGGACAAAAGTTCAGGGTAGAGTCAGGCAGTACAGCCCCAGGGAACATCAGCAGGTTACACTAGCAAATAGGTTCAGTGTGTTAGAGTCAGCAGCTGAAAGTGACAAGGTACAGATTCAGCATTTAGTGGTTGGGGACTCAAGGGTAAGGCCCTTAAGGCGAACATTCTGTGGGAAGAGGGACAAATGTATAGTTAAACCGGGGGCAAAAGTAGTTGATATGGGCCCTGTCATTGAGGCAGAACTGGGTAGGAGTAGCCCGGAGACAGTTATAATACAGGTGGGGGTGAACAACATAGGACCTAGGCAGAGTGTGAGAATAGTAGCGGAGTACCAGAGCCTGCTGCAGAGGTTGAAGGAGTCCAGGAAACCAGTCATTGTGACTGGCATCCTCCCTCGCTGTGGAGCCAGTGAGGAGTGGTACTCGAGAGCTCTGTCTGTGAACAGCTCAGTTCAGAACTTATGTTCAGCTATGGGGCTTAGTTATGTAGACTTATGGGATCAGTTCTATGAGTGGCATAGGTACTATATGAAGGATGGGCTTCACTTATCGGATGAGGGGGCAAGGGCTTTGGGAGATGCCTACAGAAGTGTCATTCAGGGAAACTAGGTAGGAGGGGGGGTTCAGGGACGCTAGTACTAGGGCATCAAGAAGTAAGCATTGGTAGAAGTTCATGTCAGAATAGGACAGTAGATCATAATTCCCTCAGAATTAGTAGAGTCAGCTCAAAGTATAAGATCACATGTGTGTTGCTGAATGCCCAAAGTATTAGGTCTAAATTTGATGAGTTTGAGTGTTATGTTGCCCTTGAAAAGCCTGATATCATTTGTGTAACTGAGACATGGGTTAGTGAGGGGTATAATAGGGATAGGCTACAGGATTTCGAGTTACAAGGGTATAACATGTTCTCATACTGCAGAGAATCACGGCAGGGAGGCGGAGTGTTTGTATATGTAAATAGCTTGTACTGCACTACTAGAGTTGATGATTCTAGTAAAGTAAAAGAAGTAGAATCAATCTGGCTTGACATTAAAATTGGTACAGGAAACAGAGGAAGGTTGAGGATAGGTGCATTTTACAGACCAGGGAATCTTCCAAGGAACTCCCAAGCTGAAACAGACCAAGATATTTGTGAGGAAATACGTAGGAACTTTCGGGCTCAGTGTCTTATTATGGGAGATTTTAACTTAAGAGGATACGAAAGTATAGCAGAGGAAACAAATGAGTGTAGGTTGTATAGGCAAATCTTTGAAGAGGAGCTTTTCATGCATCAGTTTGTAACAGAGCCAACCAGACATTGCTCCATTCTAGACCTTGTATTCTCAGACAACAGTGATCTAGTTAGTGACATAAGTATTTGTGCAGGTCTAGGAACCAGTGATCACAATATGGTTAAATTCAATATCTCATCAGAAATGAGGCCCAAAGATAACCTTATTATGGTTCCAAACTTCAGCCGGGCTGATTTTGATGGTATTAGAAATGACCTCGCACAGATAAAATGGAACGTTGAGTTGGCAGGTTTAGATGCATGTGAGGCCTGGAATGTTTTCAAAGCTAGATTAAGCCAAATTCAAAATCGGCATATACCCCTCAGGCACAAACGTAACAGAACCAAGGGCAATCCAGTTTGGCTTACCCCAGAAGTAAGGAGTGCTATACAAGCTAAAAGAAGTGCATTTGGCATTTTGAAGGGATCTTCACTAGATATAAATCAGAAGGCCTACCAGAATGCAAGAAATTCAGTTAAGAAAAAGGTCAGAGCAGCTAAAAGGGCAAAGGAACTTGATTTAGCTAGACATTGTAATGCAGATAGTAAGAAGTTCTTCAGTTTTTATAAGTTAAGTACAGTTTCCAAAAATATAGGTCCATTTAAGGTAGATGATGTGTTAGTTAGCAAGGACAGTGACATGGTTGAAGTGCTTAATGATCAGTTTCAATCTGTCTTTACTATCGAGGACCAGAGTAGTATTGCAGCACTTCAGCCTGAGCTAGAGACAGAGGAGACTATAGGAGAGCTAGGTGGCATAAGTAGTGAACTTGTTCTAGAATATCTAAAGAAAGTAAGGCCTAACAAGGCAGAAGGACCTGATGAAATCCATGCTAGACTTTTAAGAGAATCTGAAAGGGAGTTGTCGGTTCCATTAGCCATAATATTTTCTAAATCACTTGCAGATAGTAAAATTCCACTTGATTGGAAAAGAGCAAATGTTGTTCCTATTCATAAAAAGGGAGATAGAAGTAAAGAGGAAAACTATAGACCAGTTAGTCTGACCTCATTAGTCTGCAAGGTGCTTGAATCAATCATCAAAGATAAGATTGTTGAATTCTTGGAGCAAAATGAACTCATCAAAGATACACAGCATGGCTTTAGGAAGGGCCGTTCTTGTTTAACTAATCTTCTGGAGTTTTTGGATGTTGCAACAGATAGCGTTGATCAGGGTAAACAGCTAGATGTAGCTTTTCTTGATTTCAGTAAAGCATTTGACAAAGTCCCCCATACAAGACTGGGGTTGCAACTTAAAATTCATGGGATCAGGGGCAAGATTCTGGATTGGATAGAAACGTGGCTTTCAGGACGCCAGCAAAGGGTTATATTGAATGGGTGCCAATCACAATGGAAGGAGGTTCTCAGTGGGGTTCCACAGGGCTCAGTCCTGGGCCCATTGCTTTTTATAATATTTGTGAATGCAATTGAGAACAGTATAGACAGCAAAGTCTTGAAATTTGCAGACGATCTAAAAGTTGTCAGGATTATTAGAGGAAAACATGATCAGGATGTTTTTCAATCAGATCTGGACAAGCTAGTTGAGTGGTCTGAAGCATGGCAGATGAAATTCAATTTGAGTAAATGTAAGATTATGCACGCTGGACGGGTTAGCAGTAAACATAGGTATGAAATGGGTGGGCAGAAAATGGAGCAGATTGAAAAGGAAAGAGATTTAGGTGTCGTGGTAAACAATAGACTATCAGCGTCAGACCAGGTTGTAGAAGCTAGGAAAAAGGCACTTAGAATGCTAGGGGCCATTAACAGAAATGTTTCCTACAAGAGTGAAAAGGTAATAACAAAACTGTATTGTGCATACGTTAGACCACATTTGGAGTATTGTGTACAAGCCTGGTCTCCAACATATTTGAAAGATTGCTGGTTGTTAGAAAGAGTTCAAAAAAGGGCAACAAAAATGATTAATTGTCTTGGTAGTTTACCTTATGAAGATAGATTAAGGAAATTGGGCATGTTTTCACTTAGATATAGAAGGCTAAGAGGAGATCTAATTGAAGTCTTCAAATTTGTAAATAGTCAGCATTCTGGATATTTAAAGGGTATGTTTGAGTTCAATAGGGAAAATCGAGGTAGAGGTCATCAGCATAAACTCATTATGAAACAAAGTAGGACTAGGCTACGACAGTCATTTTTCAGTAGAAGGGTTGTAGGACATTGGAATATGCTACCAGGGGATGTCGCTGATGCAGTGACACTTGCTTCCTTCAAAATTAGATTAGATAAATATTTTACAGAGAAGGGATTAGTTCATAAATACTCGTGGGATTAGCCTTCTTTTATGCAGGTAGAGTAAGGTGATTTGAAGGGGCGAGACTGGTGGAGGGGGGGGGGGGGGATGGGGGGGGGGCAACCTCGGATGGGCCCAAGAGGCTCTTTGTTGCACTTTTCTTTTATGTCTTTATGTCTTTATGTCTTTATATAGATATAGATATAGATATAGATATAGATATAGATATAGATATAGATATAGATATAGATATAGATATAGATAAAGATATAGATATAGATATAGATATAGATATAGATATAGATATAGATATAGATATAGATATAGATATAGATATAGATATAGATATAGATATAGATATAGATATAGATATAGATATAGATATAGATATAGATATAGATATAGATATAGATATAGATATAGATATAGATATAGATATAGATATAGATATAGATATAGATATAGATATAGATATAGATATAGATATAGATATAGATATAGATATAGATATAGATATAGATATAGATATAGATATAGATATAGATATAGATATAGATATGGATATGGATATAGATATAGATATATATATAGATATAGATATAGATATAGATATAGATATAGATATAGATATAGATATAGATATAGATATAGATATAGATATAGATATAGATATAGATACAGATACAGATACAGATACAGATACAGATACAGATACAGATACAGATACAGATACCGATACAGATACAGATACAGATACAGATACAGATACAGATACAGATACAGATACAGATACAGATACAGATACAGATACAGATACAGATACAGATACAGATACAGATACAGATACAGATACAGATACAGATACAGATACAGATACAGATACAGATACAGATACAGATACAGATACAGATACAGATACAGATACAGATATAGATATAGATATAGATATAGATATAGATATAGATATAGATATAGATATAGATATAGATATATAGATCTATATCTATATCTATATCTATATCTATATCTATATCTATATCTATATCTATATCTATATCTATATCTATATCTATATCTATATCTATATCTATATATCTATATCTATATCTATATCTATATCTATATCTATATCTATATCTATATCTATATCTATATCTATATCTATATCTATATCTATATCTATATCTATATCTATATCTATATCTATATCTATATCTATATCTATATATCTATATCTATATCTATATCTATATCTATATCTATATCTATATCTATATCTCTATCTCTATCTCTATCTCTATCTCTATCTCTATCTCTATCTCTATCTCTATATATCTATATCTATATCTATATCTATATCTATATCTATATCTATATCTATATCTATATCTATATCTATATCTATATCTATATCTATATCTATATCTATATCTATATCTATATCTATATCTATATCTATATCTATATCTATATCTATATCTATATCTATATCTATATCTCTGCTAACTTTACACACGTTCAGCCGGGGTGACCGTTGCCGCTGGCTCCACAGTGACGGGCCCAACGGATCGCTCCAGCTCGTCCACTTCTCTGGACAATGCGGTGCTGGCGAAAGAATGTTGTACTGGTTCTAGCCCGGTCAGAGGCTATACCATCAGCCAATCAGCTTGCAGCTGGTGCTAGCAAGCGATCGCCGGCCGCCGGTTGGCACATCTCCAATGCGAGTCTATCTTTACGCGACTACTTTCGAATCTGATTGGCTGAACCATTGTTTACATTCGCGTGACGTCAGGACTCTAACTCAGAGAGTATGCATATAGTTTTGATAAACAATACAAATGTACGGCCTTCTGTCCTGAATCGGCGCGATATAAGGCCATTTTTGACAATATAAAAAGAAATTGTATTAAAAAATATCATCAAATTCGTGTTGGGTAAAAGATTTCCAAGGTGAACTATTTCCTTTAAAGGGAATAGTTCACCTTTAACATGGGGTTTTGGACTGAGATAGCATATTTGTAGAGCAGATCTAAAAATGGGTTGTGGTGAAAGAATTACCTCTCTACGTTAAAGGAAATAGTTCACCTTGGAAATTTTTTACCCAACACGATTTGATTATATTTTTCAATACAATTTCTTTGTATATTGTCAAAAATGGCAAAAAAGAAGAAGGACGCTAGGTGCGTGAGCGCGGAGTCGGACGGAGAAACAGATATTTGAAATCAGAAGTTGGTGCATTGATGAACATAGGTGAAAATTATAATTAGAATATGAAATCATTAATGAAAGAGAAATACACAGTTGCATGATATTCTGAAGGTGAATAATGCAGGTATGAAAAAGTATTGAGAAACTGGTGCTGCGGCCTAGCGGCTAGCGCACGCACTATGAATGCAGCAGCTGTCGCAGCGGCAGTGGCGGCGCTGCTGTCGCAGCGGCGGCCTAGGCGAGTCACAAGCAATATGCAATGACTCCTACAGGTATCTACCATGGGTGAGAGCCTGGTACTGAATACTACCATTAGTACCTGGCCTCGAAAGGTGGTATCTTGGGTGGTAGAAGGGCTTTACTAGGGGGGCTGGTAAGACCCATAGTATCTTTTTCTCTCAGTGCTGACGCCAAGTACAGAGTCTGACAAGGGGCTGCCCGGGCGGCTGAGCGGATATTAAAGGAAATAGTTCTCCTTGGAAAATGTTTACCCAACACGATTTGATTATATTTTTTAATATTATTTCTTTTTATATTGTCAAAAATGGCCTTATATCGCGCCGATTCAGGACAGAAGGCCGTACATTTATTTTGTTTATGAAAACTATATGCATACCCTCTGAGTCAGAGTCCTGACGTCACGCGAATGTAAAAAATGGTTCAGCCAATCAGATTCGAAAGTAGTCGCGTAAAGATAGACTCGCATTGGAAATGTGCCAACCGGCGGCCGGCGATTCGCTTGCTAGCACCAGCTGCAAGCTGATTGGCTGATGGTATAGCCTCTGCCCGGGCTAGAACCAGTACAACATTCTTTCGCCAGCACCGCATTTCTTCGCCAAAAACTCAAATATATTCGGCTTTTAGTCAATAAACTTGCAGATAGGGGTTTCCCAACACGGGCTACAAAACTGCTCTCAGTTTAAAACTAATGTTGAAGGTGAACTATTTCCTTTAACGAGGCGTCGTGATCAGAGACTACGTGTCCGAGAGTGTACCTGCCTCCGGCGGTGAGTGTTCATACCCCGATCGTGGCCCGGAACAGCGGACATGAAACCGGGCCCACTAGTCCTGTGTCGAAATTACTTAAAGGAAATAGTTCACCTTCAACATTAGTTTTAAACTGAGATAGCGGTTTTGTAGCCCGTGTTGGGAAACCCCTATCTGCAAGTTTTCTTGACTGAAAAGACTTCAGCCGAATATATTTGAGTTTTTGGCGAAGGAATGCGGTGCTGGGGAAAGAATGTTGTACTGGTTCTAGACCGGGCAGAGGCTATACCATCAGCCAATCAGCTTGCAGCTGGTGCTAGCAAGCGATCGCCGGCCGCCGGTTGGCACATCTCCAATGCGAGTCTATCTTTAACCCGGCAGTCACTGGGGTATATTCTGTAACACGACTCACTGTGGGGGGTCTTTTTTTAGCCCCCCCCCCCCTGGTATCTTCAGAACCAATGATCGCAGCGGGACGTGCAAGGCGGCATTCGAAAACGCTCAATGAGAGAAGCCTAACGCAAACTTAAAAATGTCAAATTAAGGTCACATGTCAGGTCACGGTCAAGTCAAACCTCAAAATCGAGGTATTTGAGTTTATGGACAATACTTGCCATCCATGGCCTTCGATTGCGCCTATAATCACCCAAAGCGCTGTCAAAGGTATGATATATATCCCACATGAGCTAAAGTGAGATTGTTGGAAAAGATCAAGGTCAAGGTCAGGTCACAAGAGGTCACTACACACAAAATATCTACGAAAGTCATGCAGCACATATTTTATGGATGTTTTTACGCGTAGAATTCGATAGTGGTAGTTATTTTACCACCTGACTTCATTTACGTGAAGTTAGTGTCAAGTTCAGGTCAAGTTCAGGTCACTGAAGTTCAAAATTTGAAATTGATAAATCGAAATGAAAAAAGCATGTTTCTATATGAGTTTTATCTAAAATAAACAGTGCTGACATTTATTTGTCTGTATCCGGTCAATAAAAGCCAAAAAATGCAATTTCAAAATATGACGTCATGATTTACCCCTACTTTATATGCCATGACAGTCAAAAAAGATGATATCATTTTGAAAGTTGGTATGGTAGTTGCCCACATGTCGTTATCTGACATATATTCCGTTTTTTTCTCAATATCTTTGAAAAATTTGATTTTGTGAACATTTTTTTCAAATATTTTTTATACATTTTTTGGGTCAAAATGCAAAATTTTCGAAATTTCGAGATTGCTGGTTTGTAGCCCTTGCAATTTTCTACCTTCTAGCGTTTTTCGATTGCATTTTACTTCCAATGCGGCATTTGTACGGCCTGGCAAATTTTAGCCGATTTTGGTGTCAAAATCGTGTTTAGTGACGTCACTAAATTCACTATATCTCGAAAAGTTTTTGACGAAATTTTTCATTTTTTCTCTCAAAAGGTGTAAAATTGATGTCCGGAAAGGTACTGAAAGTTTGGCGTCGATATCTGCATTAGTTATTGAGATATTTATAATATTTCTAAGGGGGGGGGGCTAAAAAAGCCCCTCCAGTGACTCGCGGGTAAAGGGACATTCCCACCTTAACACTAGTTTTGAGTTGAGATAGCTAAGTTAGTGGCCTTAGAGCGAAACTTAGGGGGGTAACATTGAAAACAAACACAGATATCTGGTCTAAGAGAAATTCAATTGTGATTTTAAAATTTGGGCCTTAGTAAGGCCCACCCTTATATGGAGTTTTGTACCGATGACGTCAGCTCTCGTTATGGCCGGGTGTACTTGTTTGGAATGAAACCTTGATTTTCTATGATCGCGAATCGTGATGTTTGATTGTTGATTGATGTGTTACGCCGTGCCATCAACATTTGACCAGTTTGAATCTTTTTAAGTCAATCATTTAAATTTAAGAGCAATCAGGTATGCCTCGAATACCCTGTGTTGTGTGTGGCGAATCAAAGATTTATACTACGGTGTACAGGTGAGTCGTCATGCAGGTGAGTCGTCATATTTCATTTACCAACAGCTAACGGCCCAACAGGTTCCTATTTTCCTATCAACGTATTCACTAATTATGCTGTGATTATCGTTTCAAATATCACAAGAGCATAAGCCAGACAAAAGGCAATTTGTTTAGCATTAGGAGAAAAAAAATATTTGGGTAATCAGACTCCTATGACGGATACTTTTGTAAAAAAGAATAAGTGGGAAAATGTGCCACATGCCATTATTTTAAGATTGAAAAGAAGGTTTTGACACATTACAAAATTGAAAGAGGAAATTGTACTTTTACGTTACCCTGAGGAGGATTTCAAAACATTTCACCAAATAAAAGTTGCTTATATTGCATATGAAATGCTGAAACATGCCAATTTTCTGCATTTTGTTCACATTTGGCAGGGGCTATGCCCACTGGTATTCCACTGCAACTGTATCCGCCAGTGGTGTTCTATCAATATGTTTGCTAGTGATGATGTTCATTGTTCAGTGAGCAAAATTATAAATTATGGAAATGTAAGATTATTTGACCAAAAGTGATACAGGTAGGTAATATTCGACTCAGGTAGGTACCTGTCAGTGCGCCGTGTAATTCCATTCACAGTATGGCAGCATATGGTAACATCAGAAAAGCAGCTGCAATGTGCACCACAGCAAAAATTCCATATTTCTTCTGACAAAGGCATTAAACCTAACCAGGGTGTGTCAGGAAGCAATTATAATAACATAATCAAACCTGACCTAACCTTTACAGCAATTACGGTTACAGGGACCAACGTTTAGAACAATCCGCTCACTGCGCTGCAGCCCTACTGGGAGCTGTTGTACCCCAGACCCCCAGACCATCTTGTAGACAAAACCTAACCCTAAAGCGTAAATAATTTGTCCGATGTATTAATGCAACCTAACCTAATCTAACCTATTTATAATAATAACGGCTTCGTCAGAAGAAATATGGAAATGCTGCCCTGGTGCACAATGCCTCTGTTTTTCTGATGTTACCATATGATGCTGTGACATCATACTGTACATAAGATGGTGCACTGACAGAAAGTGTTTTACCCTGTGTCTTACCCCATGTGACCTGCCACTGTGTCTGACCTGTGTGACCTGCCACTGTGTCTGACCCCATGTGACCTGCCACTGTGTCTGACCCTGTGTGACCTGTCACTGTGTCTGACCCCATGTGACCTGTCACTGTGTCTGACCCTGTGTGACCTGCCACTGTGTCTGACCCTGTGTGACCTGCCACTGTGTCTGACCCTGTGTGACCTGCTGCTGTGTCTGACCCCATGTGACCTGCCACTGTGTCTGACCTGTGTGACCTGCCGCTGTGTCTGACCTGTGTGACCTGCTGTTGTGTCTGACCCATGTGACCTGCTGCTGTGTCTGACCTGTGTGACCTGCTGCTGTGTCTGACCCGTGTGACCTGCCGCTGTGTCTGATCCCATGTGACCTGCTGCTGTGTCTGACCCTGGTTGTTGTACGCTGGTTGTTGTACTGTATGTTGGTGTGGTTGTGCCATGACCTGAGCTCCCCCCCCCCTTGAGTTGACCGCCCCTCTCTACCCACAGGCGGTAAAGAAGCGTCTGCCCCAGTCCGAGTCTGAGCCGAGCTCAGCGGCCAAGCGTCCCTCGAAGGAGGCAGGCAGGGCTGGCCAGCTGACCGAGCGCAGCAAGGTGGCCGCCCGCTTCCGGCCGGCCTATTTCCCTTCCCTTCACCTGCGTTTTTGCCTGAAGCAGATCGTTCTCATTTGAATAATCTGGATGGCTGTGTTGTACGGTACCTTTTTTATTTTGCTCGGTAAAGGCTGAAAAGGGACACTGTCGTGTGGTTTTGGTAACCAAAGGATGCATTTTGTCGCATTATTCGTGAAGGAAGCACATTTCGGTTTGATAATAGTTGATCAGGTTGTTGCATCTGGCTAGTCAAGGGTGGGCACAATGTCGTGTATGATACTGTTAACTGTTCCCTGCACTGCGATACGAAAATAAATGTAGAAAGCATTACACTGTCTGCGAAATAAAATCATCAAGAATACAAATCGGAATATCAAACGGAAGATTTCGTGATCAGTGTCCTAAGTATGCTGTATGGTCTGTACTCTGTACACAAATTTTCAGCGAAATCGAGATACACGGCGGACCTTCGTATGTATGACCGTCCGTATTTCGTAAGATACGAAAATCCAAGACCAAAAACATTGGATTCGTGATCAGCGCATCGGATATGGTTTGTGGAACAATTTTCAGCGAAATCGAGATACCCGGCGGACCTACGTATGCATAGGCGTAGGAACAGGGGGGGGGGGGGCAGCCCCCCCAACATTTTTGATTTTACCATTACGCCTATGGGCGTTGCATGGAAAGAATCGACTTCAGAATGCCTCCGCCCCCCCCCCCCCCCAACTTGAACATAGTTCCGACGTCCCTGTTCGTATGTATGTATGACCGTCCGTATTTCGTAAGGTACGAAACAATCCCAGATCAAAAACATTGGATTCGTGATCAGCGTATCGGATATGGTCAGTGTATCAATTTTCAGCGAAATCGAGATGCCTCAAATATCAAACTACATTTGGAATAAATCTGCTCCTAGTTTGACGGTGGTGTACGAAGAAGCATACGTTCAATGGTTGGTTTTGTATTCAAAGCGCCAGAATTGTCTAGAAAAAATGTGCCATATTTTGGCAGCGTAAATGATTTCTATATAGCTCTCTAGAGCTCAATATGACGTAATCATCCCAAATTTAAACAACTTAATTTTTATCAAGTTAAAGGGAAATAATGACCTTTTTCCACTAAAATGGAGTTAGCACTTGAAATCGCCAGACGAGATAAAAATATATTGTAAATTCATCACATTTTGCATGAAAACTTTCCTACCGAAAGATATTTCAAGTTAAAGTTGATAAGCGTTCCACACTTTTAACGACCGGTACTTGCACTATTTCTGACCTTTTGTCAAGTACTTTTGGTCCTCATCAAACTGCGGGCTTTTCCCGTATTATTTTTTTACGCAATGGAGTGGAAAATATATTGTGCGTTCTGCTTGTTGTGATTATATGCCCGGCGATCTTCTAAAACTAACAGCGATTGGAAAAAGTGGCAATAAAATCGGAAGCTCATCGATGCACATCAACGCGGCATAGTTAGTGGTTGCGACCCTCAATTTTTGCAATTCGATTCATTTGTTTTCAACATTAGGAGTTGTGTATAGTTTGTCTGTGGCTGTATATAACACTATGCTTTATTTTATCATGAAAAATAATAATTTTTCCCAAAAAAACTAACGAACAATAACACAAAACTGGCAATTAAATCAGAAGCTCATCGATGCACATCGACGGCGACCTATTTAGCGTCGGCGATTTGTTTACAAAGTCATTGTCATGCTTCTCGGCGCACTTAACCATCTCGGCGCACTTGGCGAGTTGTTCCTGATTAGTATACCCAAGTCCCGTAGCAGGCTTTGTTAATGACGTCATTGGGCCATTCTTGTGTAGCATTGCAAAATATATCTGATTTCGAGTTGAAAGCTAATTAAAGACTTATTCAAATGATTGTTTTTAAGTTTGAATTTTCTTGTTAATCATTATTAAAGGTATTTTATCACTGTATTTCATAGTAGTTGACACTTCAGAAACTTGTGACGTAATAATATTGTATCCAATATGCATTTCCCTCACCTTTTGCCATTGTGGCGCAGTGCCGAGTTCTTTGCGAATACTAGCTTGCCTGGGGTTCAATTCATTCCGCTGTTATTTTATTCGAGTTGGTATAGTTTGCATGTTATAATTAATAAACTAAAAAACATGACCTTTTCCTCGAAAATGTGAAAATCCAATGTTATCCAAATGTTATTATTATGTTGTTATTACAACATAATAATAACATTTGGATAACATTGGATTTTCACATTTTCGAGGAAAAGGTCATGTTTTTTAGTTTATTAATTATATCAAATATGTTCCTCGCACAAGCACTAAACTCTATAAAGTAGTTTGCATGTTGTTGTTATTCATGACTTATACTGATAGTCAGTCATGCATCACGGATGCTTCACGGATTGCTTCACGGATCAGAGCGCTGCTCGAACGCACGCTAGTAGCGCTTTCGTTCTCCATGGCAACCAGGCGTGAGCCAATGAAAAGCCAGAACGTATTCCCTTTCTGGCTTTTGATTGGCTGACGCCTGGTTGCCATGGAGAACGAAAGCGCTACTAGCGGGTGTCCGAGCAGCGCTCAGTTTGATCGGAAATGTCACAGAGGCTCCACAAATGCCGCACTCGATGTTAACAATGGTAGGGAAGGACGAATTTGTCAATGACCTTCATGATGTACACAAGGTACTTGTTTTGTATTTCTTCCAAACTTACAACTTTGAATTTGGGAATAATTTTATTTAATTCTAAGTTTAAATAAAATAATTTTAAAAATATAACGAGAGCCTAAGAAATTGTTGCTAACAAAATCAAAAGGTCATTATTTCCCTTTAAGTGTCGTCTTCGAGAAAAAAAACATATCACCATCGTTTTCAGCAGCACTTACTTCCTATTTTCGGGTACAACCGGCGTATATTTGACAACTTTCAGAAAGGTGGCAATGTCCCTTTAAGGCGGCCGCACACTACGCATTCGGCGCCCCATATAACTGCGAAATTCCGCCTCGGAAAATCGCGGCGATACCGCTGAATATCGTCCTTGCTCCGGTGGATTCGGCGCTGTCTGCTCGCGAGATTCCGCCCAGCCGACCTACAGCATGTCTCAACCTGTGCCTACAGCCTGTCCCAAGGTAAATTAATGATGGCCATTTTTCGACGAAGATGTAACTTTAGAACCAGGAAACTTTTACATAATACATTTCACAGCGACAAGAGCATGCTGTGCAAAATGTGTACCTCTGTCTTGCATATATTCGCCACTGTTAGCCTGTTCAATTTTGTTGTCCGCGGCACGGCGGCGTTCAGTCGCGGAAAAAAGCTCGTTCGAATCAGCTTTTTTCCGCCGGTCCGCAGATGGCCGGCCGACGACATTCGTCCGCGATTTTTGACGTTTCGGCTGACTCGAAGGCGGAAAGTCGCTAAAGATGCGCGGAAAGTCGTAGCAATATCGCGACCTCCGCGCGCCGAATGGCCTAGTGTGCGGCCGCCTTTACACGACTACTTTCGAATCTGATTGGCTGAACCATTGTTTACATTCGCGTGCCGTCAGGACTCTGACTCAGAGAGTATGCATATAGTTTTGATAAACAATACAAATTTACGGCCTTCTGTCCTGAATCGGCGCGATATAAGGCCATTTTTGACAATATACAAAGAAATTGTATTGAAAAATATAATCAAATCGTGTTGGGTAAAAAATTTCCAAGGTGAACTATTTCCTTTAACGTAGGGAGGTAATTCTTTCACCACAACCCATTTTTAGATCTGCTCTACAAATATGCTATCTCAGTCCAAAACCCCATGTTAAAGGTGAACTATTCCCTTGAAAGGAAATAGTTCACCTTGGAAATCTTTTACCCAACACGAATTTGATGATATTTTTTAATACAATTTCTTTTTATATTGTCAAAAATGGCCTTATATCGCGCCGATTCAGGACAGAAGGCCGTACATTTGTATTGTTTATCAAAACTATATGCATACTCTCTGAGTTAGAGTCCTGACGTCACGCGAATGTAAACAATGGTTCAGCCAATCAGATTCGAAAGTAGTCGCGTAAAGATAGACTCGCATTGGAGATGTGCCAACCGGCGGCCGGCGATCGCTTGCTAGCACCAGCTGCAAGCTGATTGGCTGATGGTATAGCCTCTGACCGGGCTAGAACCAGTACAACATTCTTTCGCCAGCACCGCATTGTCCAGAGAAGTGGACGAGCTGGAGCGATCCGTTGGGCCCGTCACTGTGGAGCCAGCGGCAACGGTCACCCCGGCTGAACGTGTGTAAAGTTAGCAGCAGTTCGATATTCGGATATTCAGCAGATATTCGGAAATCGACGACCCCTTCGATTTTGCTCAAATTTTGCACACAGGTAGCCAATGGCCTCCTGAACATCCCCCTAGAAGGATTTTGCGATGCATCCCATAGTAAGGCCTCTAGAGGCCAAATAGGGTTCATGGGGAAAATAGACGACCCCTTTGATTTCGCTTAAATTTTGCATACAGGTAGCCAATGGCCTCCTGAACATCCCCCTTGAAGGCTTTTGCGATGCATCCCATAGTTAAGCGTCTAGAGGTCAAAATAGAGGTCTGGGCAGATATTCGAAAAATCGACGACCCCTTCGATTTCGCTCAAATTTGGTGCAAATGTACCAAATGACCACTCAACATCAACACCAAAAGGGTTGTACGATGCATCCCATAGTTAAGCGTCTAGAGGTCAAAATGCCTTCCTTTTTACCTTCCTTCCTTTTTATATAATTAATAAACTAAAAAAACATGACCTTTTCCTCGAAAATGTGAAAATCCAATGTTATCCAAATGTTATTATTATGTTGTAATATTTCGGCCACAGGCCTTTATCAAACAGTAAAACAAACAGTTCAAACAGTTCCTTCCTTTTTAGTTAATTTTTTTTTTAAAGGTCTGGGCAGATATTCTAAAAATCGACGACCCCTTCGATTTCGCTCAAATTTCGTGCAAATGTACCAAATGACCACCCAACATCAACACCAAAAGGGATGTACGATGCATCCCATAGTTAAGCGTCTAGAGGTCAAAATGCCTTTCTTTTTGCCTTCCTTCCTTTTTAGTTAATATATATTTTTTAAAGGTCTGGGCAGATATTCTAAAAATCGACGACCCCTTCGATTTCGCTCAAATTTCGTGCAAATGTACCAAATGACCACCCAACATCAAGACCAAAAGGGTTGTACGATGCATCCCATAGTTAAGCGTCTAGATGTCAAAATAGACGTCTGGGCAGATATTCGAAAAATCGACGACTCCTTCGATTTCGCAAAATCCTTTTCGGGTTGGTGTTGGGTTGGCATTTGCTACCTTTGTAACACATTTGAGCGAAATCGAAGGGGTCGTCGATTTTTCGAATATCTGCCCAGACCTCTATATTTATCTCTAGACGCCTAACTATGGGATGCATCACACAATCCTTTTAGGGTTGGTGTTGGGTGGTCATTTGGTACATTTCCACCAAATTTGAGCGAAATCGAAGGGTCGTCGATTTTTCGAATATCTGCCCAGACGTCTATTGATGGTCTGAGCAGATATTCTAAAGGTCTGGGCAGATATTCTAAAAATCGACGACCCCTTCGATTTCGCTCAAATTTCGCTCATCGATTTTCACTCTAGACGCTTAACTATGGGATGCATCGGCCAACCCTTTTGGCGTTGATGTTGGGTGGTCATTTGCTACATTTGCACCAAATTTGAGCGAAATCGAAGGGGTCGTCGATTTTTCGAATATCTGCCCAGACGTCTATTTTGACCTCTAGACGCTTAACTATGCGATGCATCGCAAAATCCTTCTAGGGCGATGTTAAGGTATCCATTGGCTACCTATGTGCAACATTTGAGCGAAATGGAAGGGGTCGTCGATTATTCGAATATCTGCCCAGACGTCTATTTTGACCTCTAGACGCTTAACTATGGGATCCATCATACAACCCTTTTGGTGTTGATATTGGGTGGTCATTTGGTACATTTGCACGACATTTGAGCGAAATCGAAGGTGTCGTCGATTTTAGAATATCTGCCCAGACCTCTATTTTGACCTCTAGACGCTTAACTATGGGATGCATCGCAAAAGCCTTCTAGGGGGATGTTCAGGAGGCGATTGACTACCTGTGTGCTAAATTTGAGTGAAATCGAAGGGGTTGTCGATTTTCCCCATGAACCCTATTTTGCCTCTAGAGGCCTTACTATGGGATGCATCGCAAAATCCTTTTAGGGTGATGTTTAGGTCATTGCTACCTGTGTGCAAAATTTGAGCGAAATCGAAGGGGTCGTATAATTTACCATTAACTTTCTTTGGCCTCTAGAGGTCTTACTATGGGATGCATCGCAAAATCCTTCAAGGGGGATGTTTAGGTGGCTATTGGCTACCTGTGTGCGAAATTTGTGCGAAATCGAAGGGGTCGTCGATTTTCACCATGAACCTTATTTGGTCTCTAGAGGCCTTAATATGGGATGCATCGCAAAGTCCTTCTAGGGGGATGTTCAGGAGGCCATTGGCTACCTGTGTGCAAAATTTGAGCGAAATCGAAGGGGTCGTCGATTTCCGAATATCTGCTGAATATCCGAATATCGAACTGCTGCTAACTTTATACACGTCCGGCTGAGCAGATATCGGGTGGTGGGTCCAGTCTCGCGCAGCAAGCCCTGGCGTTCGTGGCTGGTTACGTGGCTGCCAAATGTCGAGATCTGGACCCCACACTCGGGAGGCCAACGAGCGAGGTGCCATCCAGCTGTCTTCCTGGATCCGGGCCGTCAGCCTGGGCAGTCTGATGGTGCCGTCGCCAGCGTGGATGAGTGTAGTGGAGGAATTCGAGCTGCTGTTCCACCTGGCGATGGGTCGCAACACAGATCGGCAGCTGGGCATAGTTGGCCGTCTACTGGCCGACCTGCTGATGAAGCGATCAAACCTGGATCGCCGGATCGCCCGCAAGTTGGTCACCACGCGTCTGCATCTGCCGTGCAGGTGGCTGAACCAGGCCAAGACGGCGGCAGCAGCGACACGGCGCGCCGCCAGCCTGTGTCCACGGCTCATAGGACTGGCGGCTGTGTTGTGCCCTGTCGGACTGGGGAGCGGTCTGTCATCCGCGGGGGTCATGTGTCCACGGCTCAGAGGACTGGCGGCTGTGTTGTGCTCTGTCGGACTGTGGAGCGGTCTGACAGCCGCGGGGGTCATGTGTACACGGCTCACAGGATTGACGGCTGTGCTGTGCCCTGTCGGACTGTGGAGCGGTCTGACAGCCGCGGGGGTCATGTGTCCACGGCTCAGAGGACTGGCGGCTGTGTTATGCCCTGTCGGACTGGGGAGCGGTCTGACAGCCGCGGGGGTCATGTGTCCACGGCTCAGAGGACTGCCGGCTGTGTTATGCCCTGTCGGACTGTGGAGCGGGATTGAGTAGTTTGTCAGCCGCGGGGTCCTGTGTCCACGGCTCAGGACCGGCGGCTGTGTTGTGCCCTGTCGGACTGTGGAGCGTGGCTGAGGAGAGTGAAAGCTTGTGGAATACGGCCTCCGATTCAGGCGATTTCTACGCCGGATGAACAGTCGCCGATAAAGACCGCAACGGCGACGGGTAGACGATCCCGGTTCAGGTAGCTACGGCGGCGGGTGAACAGTCCTCGGTTCGAGCGGCGGGTGGACGGGCCCCGGTTTCGGTGGCTCCGGCGGCGGATGGAGGTTCGGGGGGCTTGATACCAATTTGTGAGTCCCAATTCAGTATATTATACCGCCTCGTCGATACGTGTCTGATAGTCGCCATTTCAAAGCAGTTTTGATGTAGGGGAAGTATCAGCAAACCGCCGTAACCGTCTACAGCGCCCGCAAGATGGCGCACCGTGCCATGTATTGTGAGGTGCGAGGGGAGTGTTGGCACCAATGACGTCACGCTAATGCTAAAGAAAATGGCGCTTAAACTGCCGGACGGTTCTACCCAGGGTATATTGAAGGGTTCTACCTCTCTTATACGGCCTTCAAGGCCATAGAGACTAGGTAGACCCGTCCGGGGTAGGCAGCGAAATGCGTGATGTCACGGGCACGTGACGTCACACGCTCCCTATTCAAATAGTGTTAAATCGGCCTACTTTCGCGTCCTACCATTTGCATACCTTAGCTGCCAGAGGGATCAATTGAGCACTAAATGATAGATTGAAACGTCCTCTACAGCTCGCTTTTGGGACATTTTCTCCTAAATTGCAAGGGTGAGCCGCTAGACGATGTCAAAGCGAGGCCCATGCCCATATAAGGCAATGTTTGGATTTTGGCACGGGGAACTGTCGCTGGGTGCTGTTTTTGGTTGAAGTGCGAATTTTGTATTATTTCACCTGGTTGTTGATGAAGTAAGGTGACTTGAGGATACTTTGTAGTAGTATCTATCAGGTGAAAGTATTTTTACATCTGGATTACACTTCTTTCACCTACAATTATGTTGAAGATCGTTGAGTGACGAATGCGCCACCGTATATAAACATGGCGGCCGCGCCTGGTCGAAGGCGTAATTCTTTTGGTAGACCCAGAAGTGCCACGAGACGGTCTACGAAAGGAAATACGCTTCTCCCGATTCGGCCACCCCATTGGTGGAAATCGAGCTGGAAAATGACGCCATGGGACAGGGTGGACACGTTACGGAGATAGCCATGACACCCCCCTTACGGCCTTGTAGATACTGGTTGTATAAGGACGTAGATACGGTACGTGGGGTTGGAGTCCAGCGACTGGGAAATCAAGGAAATCCAGATATGTATGCAAAGGAGGACGAAAGGTATGTGGACTTTCAATATCTAGTCAGGATGATAGCATCATGTGTGATTCCTGCAAAGACTGGTTTCACTCTAAGTGTTAAGGACTGTCATAAAGACATAAAGACATAAAAGAAAAGTGCAACAAAGAGCCTCTTGGGCCCATCCGAGGTTGCACCCCCCCCCCCATCCCCCCCCCCCTCCACCAGTCTCGCCCCTTCAAATCACCTTACTCTACCTGCATAAAAGAACGCTAATCCCACGAGTATTTATGAACTAATCCCTTCTCTGTAAAGTATTTATCTAATCTAATTTTGAAGGAAGCAAGTGTCACTGCATCAGCGACATCCCCTGGTAGCATATTCCAATGTCCTACAACCCTTCTACTGAAAAATGACTGTCGTAGCCTAGTCCTACTTTGTTTCATAATGAGTTTATGCTGATGACCTCTACCTCGATTTTCCCTATTGAACTCAAACATACCCTTTAAATATCCAGAATGCTGACTATTTACAAATTTGAAGACTTCAATTAGATCCCCTCTTAGCCTTCTATATCTAAGTGAAAACATACCCAATTTCCTTAATCTATCTTCATAAGGTAAACTACCAAGACAATTAATCATTTTTGTTGCCCTTTTTTGAACTCTTTCTAACAACCAGCAATCTTTCTCATATGTTGGAGACCAGGCTTGTACACAATACTCCAAATGTGGTCTAACGTATGCACAATACAGTTTTGTTATTACCTTTTCACTCTTGTAGGAAACATTTCTGTTAATGGCCCCTAGCATTCTAAGTGCCTTTTTCCTAGCTTCTACAACCTGGTCTGACGCTGATAGTCTATTGTTTACCACGACACCTAAATCTCTTTCCTTTTCAATCTGCTCCATTTTCTGCCCACCCATTTCATATCTATGTTTACTGCTAACCCGTCCAGCGTGCATAATCTTACATTTACTCAAATTGAATTTCATCTGCCATGCTTCAGACCACTCAACTAGCTTGTCCAGATCTGATTGAAAAACATCCTGATCATGTTTTCCTCTAATAATCCTGACAACTTTTAGATCGTCTGCAAATTTCAAGACTTTGCTGTCTATACTGTTCTCAATTGCATTCACAAATATTATAAAAAGCAATGGGCCCAGGACTGAGCCCTGTGGAACCCCACTGAGAACCTCCTTCCATTGTGATTGGCACCCATTCAATATAACCCTTTGCTGGCGTCCTGAAAGCCACGTTTCTATCCAATCCAGAATCTTGCCCCTGATCCCATGAATTTTAAGTTGCATCCCCAGTCTTGTATGGGGGACTTTGTCAAATGCTTTACTGAAATCAAGAAAAGCTACATCTAGCTGTTTACCCTGATCAACGCTATCTGTTGCAACATCCAAAAACTCCAGAAGATTAGTTAAACAAGAACGGCCCTTCCTAAAGCCATGCTGTGTATCTTTGATGAGTTCATTTTGCTCCAAGAATTCAACAATCTTATCTTTGATGATTGATTCAAGCACCTTGCAGACTAATGAGGTCAGACTGACTGGTCTATAGTTTTCCTCTTTACTTCTATCTCCCTTTTATGAATAGGAACAACATTTGCTCTTTTCCAATCAAGTGGAATTTTACTATCTGCAAGTGATTTAGAAAATATTATGGCTAATGGAACCGACAACTCCCTTTCAGATTCTCTTAAAAGTCTAGCATGGATTTCATCAGGTCCTTCTGCCTTGTTAGGCCTTACTTTCTTTAGATATTCTAGAACAAGTTCACTACTTATGCCACCTAGCTCTCCTATAGTCTCCTCTGTCTCTAGCTCAGGCTGAAGTGCTGCAATACTACTCTGGTCCTCGATAGTAAAGACAGATTGAAACTGATCATTAAGCACTTCAACCATTTCACTGTCCTTGCTAACTAACACATCATCTACCTTAAATGGACCTATATTTTTGGAAACTGTACTTAACTTATAAAAACTGAAGAACTTCTTACTATCTGCATTACAATGTCTAGCTAAATCAAGTTCCTTTGCCCTTTTAGCTGCTCTGACCTTTTTCTTAACTGAATTTCTTGCATTCTGGTAGGCCTTCTGATTTATATCTAGTGAAGATCCCTTCAAAATGCCAAATGCACTTCTTTTAGCTTGTATAGCACTCCTTACTTCTGGGGTAAGCCAAACTGGATTGCCCTTGGTTCTGTTACGTTTGTGCCTGAGGGGTATATGCCGATTTTGAATTTGGCTTAATCTAGCTTTGAAAACATTCCAGGCCTCACATGCATCTAAACCTGCCAACTCAACGTTCCATTTTATCTGTGCGAGGTCATTTCTAATACCATCAAAATCAGCCCGGCTGAAGTTTGGAACCATAATAAGGTTATCTTTGGGCCTCATTTCTGATGAGATATTGAATTTAACCATATTGTGATCACTGGTTCCTAGACCTGCACAAATACTTATGTCACTAACTAGATCACTGTTGTCTGAGAATACAAGGTCTAGAATGGAGCAATGTCTGGTTGGCTCTGTTACAAACTGATGCATGAAAAGCTCCTCTTCAAAGATTTGCCTATACAACCTACACTCATTTGTTTCCTCTGCTATACTTTCGTATCCTCTTAAGTTAAAATCTCCCATAATAAGACACTGAGCCCGAAAGTTCCTACGTATTTCCTCACAAATATCTTGGTCTGTTTCAGCTTGGGAGTTCCTTGGAAGATTCCCTGGTCTGTAAAATGCACCTATCCTCAACCTTCCTCTGTTTCCTGTACCAATTTTAATGTCAAGCCAGATTGATTCTACTTCTTTTACTTTACTAGAATCATCAACTCTAGTAGTGCAGTACAAGCTATTTACATATACAAACACTCCGCCTCCCTGCCGTGATTCTCTGCAGTATGAGAACATGTTATACCCTTGTAACTCGAAATCCTGTAGCCTATCCCTATTATACCCCTCACTAACCCATGTCTCGGTTACACAAATGATATCAGGCTTTTCAAGGGCAACATAACACTCAAACTCATCAAATTTAGACCTAATACTTTGGGCATTCAGCAACACACATGTGATCTTATACTTTGAGCTGACTCTACTAATTCTGAGGGAATTATGATCTACTGTCCTATTCTGACATGAACTTCTACCAATGCTTACTTCTTGATGCCCTAGTACTAGCGTCCCTGAACCCCCCCTCCTACCTAGTTTCCCTGAATGACACTTCTGTAGGCATCTCCCAAAGCCCTTGCCCCCTCATCCGATAAGTGAAGCCCATCCTTCATATAGTACCTATGCCACTCATAGAACTGATCCCATAAGTCTACATAACTAAGCCCCATAGCTGAACATAAGTTCTGAACTGAGCTGTTCACAGACAGAGCTCTCGAGTACCACTCCTCACTGGCTCCACAGCGAGGGAGGATGCCAGTCACAATGACTGGTTTCCTGGACTCCTTCAACCTCTGCAGCAGGCTCCGGTACTCCGCTACTATTCTCACACTCCGCCTAGGTCCTATGTTGTTCACCCCCACCTGTATTATAACTGTCTCCGGGCTACTCCTGCCTCAATGACAGGGCCCATATCAACTACTTTTGCCCCCGGTTTAACTATACATTTGTCCCTCTTCCCACAGAATGTGGGAAGAGGTGTGTCCGTAGATGAATGTGTCCGTAGATGCTTTCAGAGCACTATCGAAGTATGACTTCCTTTGGCTGTGCATCCATTGCAAACCCAAGTTCATGGCACTTCTAGAGGTAGGAAAGAAATTAGAGTCTCACATAGAAAAGGCAGAAAAAAGGATCATAGACTCACTCAATGAAACAAAGACAAAGGATCATCATCACAAACAGCTGAAAGAGAAAATCCAGCAGATGGAATACTCAGTTAATCAGCTCAAAGACCAGCAAACAAATAGAGTCTTCTATGAACAAACAGAAAGAGGTAGTACAAGCAGTCCCTAGGTACACTTGAGGAACTGAAAAACAGTGCACAAGAGATAAAGAGGTTTGTGGAGGCACACAGCAAGGAGGAAAGAGAAAACATAATTCTGCACATACCTGAGAGCAGTTCACCTGACCCATCAGTTTGGAAGCAGCATGAGTTTCCAAGGGGTAGTGACTGCCCTTTTGGGAAGTGAAAAGGTAGAGGCCACACAAGTATTCAGACTGGGGAAAAAACGGGTCCCAGCTAAGGTTACTTTACTAATAAGGTTTACACACAAGGGAGAAACGACTCCAGGGGTGACATCACAGCATTTGGCATCAATATTTTGAAATATGGTAGCAAATAAACAAAGTTGTTTATGGCGCCGGCAATTCATTCAATGTTAATATTGTACTGTTATATAATGTTAATAGTTTGGTTAATATAAGTCATAATGTGCTGCAGGCACGATTATATAGTATTGCACAGTTGGATTGAGACTAACAGAAACAGGACAAGCAGTTTAATTTTACATTGAATCGTCCGAGTCGAAAGTCGTTAGTGGTTGCCTAGCAACCACGTTATTTACCAAACAGTCGTTGCTCTCCGATTATCAGCATTATTTTTGTGACATAAGCAGTGATTCTAGTTGAACCGCATGAATATTAGAGCTTTTATGTGCGTGGTAATATTTATATTCATATTTGATATATTTATATTTAAAAACTGGCATTAATGTTTGAATATTAGTTGGAAATAGCAGCATGGGAAGGTCACAATGGAGGCGAGTGCACTTTAAGTTGAGATTTAAGCGAAGATGAGCACAGAAGGCGAATCAGATTCCTCAGCCGAGGTAGCAGACTGGTTATTGATTTAACTTCTTTGGAACGATTCAATCATGATTCATTTTGGAATCTGAATGATTCAATCACCATCCGATTCAGGGATAAAATTTGGAGAATTGATTCCTTCTGATTCAAAGAATCAAAACAAATATTTTAATCGATTCACGTTTGATTCAACATTTAAATATATGCGGTGAATTTATGTCAAATCAATAGAAATGGAAACATACATATATATGATCATTAAAACATTGTTACAACAATAGTATTTCAGTATAAATGAATGTAGCCACTGAGACTGCATGTATTTGCACAAATTACCAGTGTACTTGAATTGCTAAGAATCGTTAAATCTTTTGATCCAATCAGCCTTGATTTGATGCAGGTTTTGATTCAACCACGATTCATGAATCAAAAGATCTGGTGGTGAATCAATTATTTTTCGATTCAATGAATTTTGATTGACCGATTCCAATCAATTCATTATTCAATCAGTGTCAAATCAATAACCAGTCTGCGTGGTAGGAGGATATGATTGAAATGATCCAACAAAAGGTGAGTGGGCAATTGCAAGTAAAATAAACAAGCAGGCCAATTTAGAGCATCAATCAGTCTGAAATGATTTACATCCGGGAACATGGGAAAGTTGGATGATGTCATTATGACATAGTCCTAGGAGTTTCCAGGTATTCATGGACGGGGACTGGTCCCAGCCCCCAGGAGCAAAACAGCCACTGATGGTAAGCCAAGACTTATGATGATAAAGCTGAAAGACAACATGTGAACCAGCTGATCAAACAGCGTACGCAGCTGAAGGTTGCAGGATATCCAAATGTCTATCTGACCAAGGACCTCTCGCCAGAGGAGAGGGTGGTTAAAAAAGGTCAGAAGAAATGAAGCAAAAAGGAAAAGAGACACATAATATTTTAGGGAAAAGTTGTGCCTCAGACCAAGAAAGGGCTATCTTTCATGTTTGTACTCGAATGTCAATAGCTTGAAAAACAAAAGAGAGAAACTGGAAGGTATGATTTGAAAAGAAAATCCTGACATTATTGGACTGACTGAAGTATGGATGAATGAACAATATACAATATAGTATAGAGGGTTACCACCCTGCATTTCGGCATGATAGGGATGAGGATAAGAAAGGGGGAGGTGTAATGCTGTTTGTGAGAGAAAATCTGTATGCCAATGAGTGTGTGGAATTAAGCGGGACAAGCTTTGAGGAAGCTTTGTGGGGTGTCATTCACCTGTCCCGGGCAGAGAAGTTACTAGTTGGTGTCTGCTACAGATCCCCAAATAGCACGGAAGAGAACAATGAGAAGTTGGCTATGATAATAAGGCAAATGCAAAAAGGTAATGCAAGGAACATCTTGATAATGGGTGATTTTAATTTTCCTAAAATTCATTGGGATGATGGAGAAGTGGAGTGCCCCAGGGCTCTGTCCTGAGGCCTCTCCTTTTCTTGGTATATATTACTAGTATCACCTCACACATGTCTACCTCCTACAAAATATTTGCAGATGATCTAAAAATGTATGCCTGCATATCACATCCTACCTCCCATGCAGTGCCCTCCTCTGTTCATGGTGTTCAAGCTGATATTGATATCCTATGGTCCACCGCAGCATCTTGGGGACTGCATATGAATAGGAGGAAGTGTGTGGTTCTACGCTTTTCCCGACCTAACCGTGAGCCCCTATCCTCCCACCTATTACCTGAATGGACTGACTATCCCAGCTGTTGATCAACACATTGATTTGGGTATACTGATTGATAGTCAGTTGAAATTTCATGACCATATACGTGGAGTAGCACGTAAGGCTGGTGGGCTAGCACATAACTTTTTGAAATCTACCATTTCCCACTCTCCTGAGTTCATGCTCTTCCTCTGAACAACTCACATTCGTCCTCTCATGGAGTACGGGTCATGCGTCTGGAATACTGGCTATCTTAATGATATTTCCTTATTGGAGAAAGTACAGAGGAGGTGGACTAAGAACATTTCTGGGCTTGAAAACTTGTGCTACTCTGAACGTTTGAACTCGCTCAATTTATACTCGGTGCAAGGTCGTCTTTTGAGGGCTGATCTACTCATCTGATCCAGCATTGGAAGGTGCTTAACCACAAGTCCTGTATCCATCCTGATAATCTGTTCACTCTACTAAATATCGCCAGGACCAGAGGACTGCTTAAAGCTTTATCATCCTTCTGTGTCAACTGATGTTCGGCAACGCTTCTTCTCCGTGCAATGCATCCAGAGGTGGAATCAGCTGCCTGACGAGGTTGTCGTTGCTCCTGTCTTGTCAAGCTTCAAATGGTCGCTCAACACATGTATTAATGATGACCTGTATGCATACACTGGAGAGTAGTCACTTAGGTTTATCTGATCAGGCCATGATTGTTTGAGGCTCTGTACAAACTCTGGTAGTGGATTGATATTACACCTCAGCAATG
>JAXIVJ010003840.1:32500-89209 GCA_036785665.1 Chirona hameri
GTGGTGTGGTGTGTGTGTGTGTGTGTGTGTGTGTGTGTGTGTGTGTGTGTGTGTGTGTGTGTGTTGTGTGTGTGTGTGTGTGTGTGTGTGTGTGTGTGTGTGTGTGTGTGTGTGTGTGTGTGTGTTGTGTGTGTGTGTGGGGGGGGGGGGTCGGTCGCCATAAAAGTAAGGGGTTCGACCACCCGGTTTCAAAAGTGTGTGGGGGGAGGTGGCGACCCCCAATCCCCCCTGTCGGCGACGCCCCTGTGCACTAAACAACCTTATGAAGAAAATCCGGAAGATACTATTTACATTTTTCTGTTCAACAAAGAAGATATCAAAGATAAAAAATAATATTATTCAAATGTGGAAAGCAAGATAAAATAAGTGAAAATGCTCCCGACGAATGACTAATGACAGATGAGACGTAGACGAGTAGGACTAAAGGAGGGTGCCGTTGCAAAGACATACCTCCGAAACTCATCATCACCATCATGCCATAACACCAGACTTTTCATGTAATTTGTGGTGTAGATGTCACCAACTCACAAAATCACCAATACCAAAATCACCAATACACTGCTATATAGCACCAATACACTGCTATATAGCACCAATACACTGCTATATAGCACCAATACACTGCTATATTAGCACCAATACACTGCTATATTAGCACCAATACACTGCTATATAGCACCAATACACTGCTATATAGCACCAATACACTGCTATATAGCACCAATACACTGCTATATAGCAGCAATACACTGCTATAAGCACCAATACACTGCTATATAGCACCAATACACTGCTATATAGCACCAATACACTGCTATAATAGCACCAATACACTGCTATATAGCACCAATACACTGCTATATAGCACCAATTACACTGCTATATAGCACCAATACACTGCTATATAGCACCAATACACTGCTATATAGCACCAATACACTGCTATATAGCACCAATACACTGCTATATAGCACCAATACACTGCTATATAGCACCAATACACTGCTATATAGCACCAATACACTGCTATATAGCACCAATACACTGCTATATAGCACCATACACTGCTATATAGCACCAATACACTGCTAGTAGCTTGACGTTATGTAGGGTAATCAATGTAATCACGTGCTCATCAGAACACAGGACATTTATTGACAGGGACCGAGTCGCCGCAGTTGTAGGGTAATCAACTGTAATCACGTGCTCATCAGAACACAGGACATTTATTGACAGGGACCGAGTCGCCGCAGTTGTAGGGTAATCAACTGTAATCACGTGCACATCAAAACACAGGACATTTATTGACAGGGACCGAGTCGCCGCAGTTGTAGGGTAATCAACTGTAATCACGTACACATAAAAACACAGGACATTTATTGACAGGGACCGAGTCGCCGCAGTTGTAGGGTAATCAACTGTAATCACGTGCTCATCAGAACACAGGACATTTATTGACAGGGACCGAGTCGCCGCAGTTGTAGGGTAATCAACTGTAATCACGTGCTCATCAGAACACAGGACATTTATTGACAGGGACCGAGTCGCCGCAGTTGTAGGGTAATCAACTGTAATCACGTGCTCATCAGAACACAGGACATTTATTGACAGGGACCGAGTCGCCGCAGTTGTAGGATAATCAACTGTAATCACGTACGTGTGTGTGTGTGTGTGTGTGTGTGTGGGGGGGGGGGGGGGGGGGGTCGGTCGCCATAAAAGTAAGGGGTTCGACCACCCGGTTTTCAAAAGTGTGTGGGGGGAGGTGGCGACCCCCCAATCCCCCCGTCGGCGACGCCCCTGTGCACTAAACAACCTTATGAAGAAAATCCGGAAGATACTATTTACATTTTTCTGTTCAACAAAGAAGATATCAAAGATAAAAATAATATTATTCCAAATGTGGAAAGCAAGATAAAAATAAGTGAAAATGCTCCCGACGAATGACTAATGACAGATGAGACGTAGACGAGTAGGGACTAAAGGAGGTGCCGTTGCAAAGACCATACCTCCGAAACTCATCATCACCATCATGCCATAACACCAGACTTTTCATGTAATTTGTGGTGTAGATGTCACCAACTCACAAAATCACCAATACCAAAATCACCAATACACTGCTATATAGCACCAATACACTGCTATATAGCACCAATACACTGCTATATAGCACCAATACACTGCTATATAGCACCAATACACTGCTATATAGCACCAATACACTGCTATATAGCACCAATACACTGCTATATAGCACCAATACACTGCTATATAGCAGCAATACACTGCTATATAGCACCAATACACTGCTATATAGCACCAATACACTGCTATATAGCACCAATACACTGCTATATAGCACCAATACACTGCTATATAGCACCAATACACTGCTATATAGCACCAATACACTGCTATATAGCACCAATACACTGCTATATAGCACCAATACACTGCTATATAGCACCAATACACTGCTATATAGCACCAATACACTGCTATATAGCACCAATACACTGCTATATAGCACCAATACACTGCTATATAGCACCAATACACTGCTATATAGCACCAATACACTGCTATATAGCACCAATACACTGCTATATAGCACCAATACACTGCTAGTAGCTTGACGTTATGTAGGGTAATCAACTGTAATCACGTGCTCATCAGAACACAGGACATTTATTGACAGGGACCGAGTCGCCGCAGTTGTAGGGTAATCAACTGTAATCACGTGCTCATCAGAACACAGGACATTTATTGACAGGGACCGAGTCGCCGCAGTTGTAGGGTAATCAACTGTAATCACGTGCACATCAAAACACAGGACATTTATTGACAGGGACCGAGTCGCCGCAGTTGTAGGGTAATCAACTGTAATCACGTACACATAAAAACACAGGACATTTATTGACAGGGACCGAGTCGCCGCAGTTGTAGGGTAATCAACTGTAATCACGTGCTCATCAGAACACAGGACATTTATTGACAGGGACCGAGTCGCCGCAGTTGTAGGGTAATCAACTGTAATCACGTGCTCATCAGAACACAGGACATTTATTGACAGGGACCGAGTCGGACCGAGTCGCCGCAGTTGTAGGGTAATCAACTGTAATCACGTGCTCATCAGAACACAGGACATTTATTGACAGGGACCGAGTCGCCGCAGTTGTAGGATAATCAACTGTAATCACGTACACATCAGAACACAGGACATTTATTGACAGGGACCGAGTCGCCGCAGTTGTAGGGTAATCAACTGTAATCACGTGCACATCAGAACACAGGACATTTATTGATAGGGACCGAGTCGCCGCAGTTGTAGGGTAATCAACTGTAATCACGTACACATCAAAACACAGGGCATTTATTGACAGGGACCGAGTCGCCGCAGTTGTAGGGTAATCAACTGTAATCACGTGCACATCAAAACACATGACATTTATTGACAGGGACCGAGTCGCCGCAGTTGTAGGGTAATCAACTGTAATCGCGTACACATCAAAACACAGGACATTTATTGACAGGGACCGAGTCGCCGCAGTTGTAGGGTAATCAACTGTAATCACGTACACATCAAAACACAGGACATTTATTGACAGGGACCGAGTCGCCGCAGTTGTAGGGTAATCAACTGTAATCACGTGCACATCAGAACACAGGACATTTATTGACAGGGACCGAGTCGCCGCAGTTGTAGGATAATCAACTGTAATCACGTGCACATCAAAACACAGGACATTTATTGACAGGGACCGAGTCGCCGCAGTTGTAGTGTAATCAACTGTAATCACGTACACATCAGAACACAGGACATTTATTGACAGGGACCGAGTCGCCGCAGTTGTAGGGTAATCAACTGTAATCACGTACACATCAAAACACAGGACATTTATTGACAGGGACCGAGTCGCCGCAGTTGTAGGGTAATCAACTGTAATCACGTACACATCAAAACACAGGACATTTATTGACAGGGACCGAGTCGCCGCAGTTGTAGGGTAATCAACTGTAATCACGTACACATCAAAACACAGGACATTTATTGACGGGGACCGAGTCGCCGCAGTTGTAGGGTAATCAACTGTAATCACGTACACATCAAAACACAGGACATTTATTGACAGGGACCGAGTCGCCGCAGTTGTAGGGTAATCAACTGTAATCACGTGCACATCAAAACACAGGACATTTATTGACAGGGACCGAGTCGCCGCAGTTGTAGGGTAATCAACTGTAATCACGTGCACATCAGAACACAGGACATTTATTGACAGGGACCGAGTCGCCGCAGTTGTAGGGTAATCAACTGTAATCACGTACACATCAAAACACAGAACATTTATTGACAGGAACCGAGTCGCCGCAGTTGTAGGATAATCAACTGTAATCACGTGCACATCAAAACACAGGACATTTATTGACAGGGACCGAGTCGCCGCAGTTGTAGGGTAATCAACTGTAATCACGTACACATCAGAACACAGGACATTTATTGACAGGGACCGAGTCGCCGCAGTTGTAGGGTAATCAACTGTAATCACGTACACATCAAAACACAGGACATTTATTGACAGGGACCGAGTCGCCGCAGTTGTAGGGTAATCAACTGTACTCACGTACACATCAAAACACAGTACATTTATTGACAGGGACCGAGTCGCCGCAGTTGTAAGGTAATCAACTGTAATCACGTGCACATCAGAACACAGGACATTTATTGACAGGGACCGAGTCGCCGCAGTTGTAGGGTAATCAACTGTAATCACGTACACATCAAAACACAGGACATTTATTGACAGGGACCGAGTCGCCGCAGTTGTAGGGTAATCAACTGTAATCACGTGCACATCAGAACACAGGACATTTATTGACAGGGACCGAGTCGCCGCAGGTGTAGGGTAATCAACTGTAATCACGTGCACATCAGAACACAGGACATTTATTGACAGGGACCGAGTCGCCGCAGTTGTAGGGTAATCAACTGTAATCACGTACACATCAAAACACAGGACGTTTATTGACAGGGACCGAGTCGCCGCAGTTGTAGGATAATCAACTGTAATCACGTACACATCAAAACACAGGACACTTATTGACAGGGACCGAGTCGCCGCAGTTGTAGGGTAATCAACTGTAATCACGTACACATCAGAACACAGGACATTTATTGACAGGGACCGAGTCGCCGCAGTTGTAGGGTAATCAACTGTAATCACGTGCTCATCAGAACACAGGACATTTATTGACAGGGACCGAGTCGCCGCAGTTGTAGGGTAATCAACTGTAATCACGTACACATCAGAACACAGGACATTTATTGACAGGGACCGAGTCGCCGCAGTTGTAGGATAATCAACTGTAATCACGTACGCATGAAAACACAGGACATTTATTGACAGGGACCGAGTCGCCGCAGTTGTAGGGTAATCAACTGTAATCACGTACACATCAGAACACAGGACATTTATTGACAGGGACCGAGTCGTCGCAGTTGTAGGGTAATCAACTGTAATCACGTACACATAAAAACACAGGACATTTATTGACAGGGACCGAGTCGCCGCAGTTGTAGGGTAATCAACTGTAATCACGTACACATCAAAACACAGGACGTTTATTGACAGGGACCGAGTCGCCGCAGTTGTAGGGTAATCAACTGTAATCACGTACACATCAAAACAGGACATTTATTGACAGGGACCGAGTCGCTGCAGTTGTAGGATAATCAACTGTAATCACGTACACATCAAAACACAGGACATTTATTGACAGGGACCGAGTCGCCGCAGTTGTAGGGTAATCAACTGTAATCACGTACACATCAAAACACAGGACATTTATTGACAGGGACCGAGTCGCCGCAGTTGTAGGGTAATCAACTGTAATCACGTACACATCAGAACACAGGACATTTATTGACAGGGACCGAGTCGCCGCAGTTGTAGGGTAATCAACTGTAATCACGTACACATCAAAACACAGGACATGTATTGACAGGGACCGAGTCGCCGCAGTTGTAGGGTAATCAACTGTAATCACGTACACATCAAAACACAGGACATTTATTGACAGGGACCGAGTCGCCGCAGTTGTAGGGTAATCAACTGCAATCACGTACACATCAAAATAAAGGACATTTATTGACAGGGACCGAGTCGCCGCAGTTGTAGGGTAATCAACTGTAATCACGTACACATCAGAACACAGGACATTTATTGACAGGGACCGAGTCGCCGCAGTTGTAGGGTAATCAACTGTAATCACGTGCACATCAAAACACAGGACATTTATTGACAGGGACCGAGTCGCCGCAGTTGTAGGGTAATCAACTGTAATCACGTACACATCAAAACACAGGACGTTTATTGACAGGGACCGAGTCGCCGCAGTTGTAGGATAATCAACTGTAATCACGTACACATCAAAACACAGGACATTTATTGACAGGGACCGAGTCGCCGCAGTTGTAGGGTAATCAACTGTAATCACGTGCTCATCAGAACACAGGACATTTATTGACAGGGACCGAGTCGCCGCAGTTGTAGGGTAATCAACTGTAATCACGTGCACATCAAAACACAGGACATTTATTGACAGGGACCGAGTCGCCGCAGTTGTAGGGTAATCAACTGTAATCACGTACACATCAAAACACAGTACATTTATTGACAGGGACCGAGTCGCCGCAGTTGTAGGGTAATCAACTGTAATCTCGTACACATCAGAACACAGGACATTTATTGCTATTGGCAATGATACCAATACACCAAAGAACAGCAATAACATGAAAAGTCTGGTGTTAGTATGTGTCTGTATTACAGTCCTTACTCCTTACCCTATTTTGATGTGACAGGTGACTGGACCTTTACCCAATGTGATAATTTGGTAGGTACCTATTACCCAATAGCTGGTAGGTACCCAATAGCTGGTATGCTGTGCCCTTCCAGGCTTGTGACCAGTTGGAGATCAATTGACTCACAGTTCACAGCATGCCCAATAGCTGGTAGGGCCCAATAGTGCAAGCTATTAGGTCTGCTTTTGCCATTTTGGGATTTTGGGACTATGCAAAATGTTACTGAACCATGCATGTAGTGTGAATAGTTTTCACATGAACAGAAGTTGTTAAAATATTTGGTTTAAAATTGAATGCATATTTTTATTGAATTTTATAATGGTTTGTAGTTTGTACCAAAACTGAAAAAGCATTGTGCAATGTGAAAATGCTGCATCATGGAATTTAAGGTACACTCCTGACCTTTGCATCCTGAGGTGAAGTGTATTCTGATGCATGGACTATTTTTCCCCTATGTGCCTTGCAAACCACTTTAATTTTTGTTTTGTCCGAATGTTTTTGAATAGATGGATTTCCGAGGTCAGGCCCCGCACTAAGCATAGCTTGTTGCGCAGGCCCTGACCCCACCACCCGATCAAGCAATTCCTGGCGTCCGGCAGAATTTAGAAGCGAAAGTTTTACGTGCCCGACATACCTGGACACGGTCCGCTCCGCCCTCTGACGTCACCTGACCTTGAGTGCAACCGCTGCCACCGGCCACAGACCATCTCAGTCAGGGGCAAATAGCGAGCGCCGAAGCGACTCGGACCCGGGCTGCCACTACTGGGTGAGGTCAGAAGTCCGGCGCTCTCCCAACTGAGCTATAGGGGCGGACGCCCGCGACCTTTTTAAATTGATGTTATGACTCCTTTTAAATTGATCTTAACTACCAGTGTTTTTGCTTTTCAGGCTTGTTCTCAGCAGCAAGAAATTGCATTTATCCTGGTTTTGCTAGTGTAACAATCTGTGTGCTGTGTGTGACCTGTGACACTGAAGTGAAAGGACAGTATACTACAGCTGGACAAGATTTCAAACTTGTAACATACAGCTATCAAGGTAAGATTTTTAGTATCAATTAGCAGCTGACGGGCTTAGTAGTTACTGTGCCTAACATCCATTATCTGTGAAATACAGTTAGTGTTGGAACACTTTTTCAGTATTTTTTTCTTCGCAGGTATTTCACAGGTCGTTGGTCAGGTCCGTCCCTCTGGCGGACGGTAGGTGGCGCCATTGAGGCATCACCGTTTTGAGCGCGAAATCGCCAGCCAATTTTATGAAATCAGCTCTTAGTGTCCTACACTCCCACTGGTTACCAATGACCATGTGCTACCGTCTGTGTGCGTGTTGTGCAGATGATGCACCGCCAGGTGGGCGGCCATGTGTGACCGTCTGTGTGCGTGTTGTGCAGATGATGCACCGCCAGGTGGGCGGCCATGTGTGACCGTCTGTGTGCGTGTTGTGCAGATGATGCACCGCCAGGTGGGCGGCCATGTGTGACCGTCTGTGTGCGTGTTGTGCAGATGATGCACCGCCAGGTGGGCGGCCATGTGTGACCGTCTGTGTGCGTGTTGTGCAGATGATGCACCGCCAGGTGGGCGGCCATGTGTGACCGTCTGTGTGCGTGTTGTGCAGATGATGCACCGCCAGGTGGGCGGCCATGTGTGACCGTCTGTGTGCGTGTTGTGCAGATGATGCACCGCCAGGTGGGCGGCCATGTGTGACCGTCTGTGTGCGTGTTGTGCAGATGATGCACCGCCAGGTGGGCGGCCATGTGTGACCGTCTGTGTGCGTGTTGTGCAGATGATGCACCGCCAGGTGGGCGGCCATGTGTGACCGTCTGTGTGCGTGTTGTGCAGATGATGCACCGCCAGGTGGGCGGCCATGTGTGACCGTCTGTGTGCGTGTTGTGCAGATGATGCACCGCCAGGTGGGCGGCCATGTGTGACCGTCTGTGTGCGTGTTGTGCAGATGATGCACCGCCAGGTGGGCGGCCATGTGTGACCGTCTGTGTGCGTGTTGTGCAGATGATGCACCGCCAGGTGGGCGGCCATGTGTGACCGTCTGTGTGCGTGTTGTGCAGATGATGCACCGCCAGGTGGGCGGCCATGTGTGACCGTCTGTGTGCGTGTTGTGCAGATGATGCACCGCCAGGTGGGCGGCCATGTGTGACCGTCTGTGTGCGTGTTGTGCAGATGATGCACCGCCAGGTGGGCGGCCATGTGTGACCGTCTGTGTGCGTGTTGTGCAGATGATGCACCGCCAGGTGGGCGGCCATGTGTGACCGTCTGTGTGCGTGTTGTGCAGATGATGCACCGCCAGGTGGGCGGCCATGTGTGACCGTCTGTATGCGTGTTGTGCAGATGATGCACCGCCAGGTGGGCGGCCATGTGTGACCGTCTGTGTGCGTGTTGTGCAGATGATGCACCGCCAGGTGGGCGGCCATGTGTGACCGTCTGTGTGCGTGTTGTGCAGATGATGCACCGCCAGGTGGGCGGCCATGTGTGACCGTCTGTGTGCGTGTTGTGCAGATGATGCACCGCCAGGTGGGCGGCCATGTGTGACCGTCTGTGTGCGTGTTGTGCAGATGATGCACCGCCAGGTGGGCGGCCATGTGTGACCGTCTGTGTGCGTGTTGTGCAGATGATGCACCGCCAGGTGGGCGGCCATGTGTGACCGTCTGTGTGCGTGTTGTGCAGATGATGCACCGCCAGGTGGGCGGCCATGTGTGACCGTCTGTGTGCGTGTTGTGCAGATGATGCACCGCCAGGTGGGCGGCCATGTGTGACCGTCTGTGTGCGTGTTGTGCAGATGATGCACCGCCAGGTGGGCGGCCATGTGTGACCGTCTGTGTGCGTGTTGTGCAGATGATGCACCGCCAGGTGGGCGGCCATGTGTGACCGTCTGTGTGCGTGTTGTGCAGATGATGCACCGCCAGGTGGGCGGCCATGTGTGACCGTCTGTGTGCGTGTTGTGCAGATGATGCACCGCCAGGTGGGCGGCCATGTGTGACCGTCTGTGTGCGTGTTGTGCAGATGATGCACCGCCAGGTGGGCGGCCATGTGTGACCGTCTGTGTGCGTGTTGTGCAGATGATGCACCGCCAGGTGGGCGGCCATGTGTGACCGTCTGTGTGCGTGTTGTGCAGATGATGCACCGCCAGGTGGGCGGCCATGTGTGACCGTCTGTGTGCGTGTTGTGCAGATGATGCACCGCCAGGTGGGCGGCCATGTGTGACCGTCTGTGTGCGTGTTGTGCAGATGATGCACCGCCAGGTGGGCGGCCATGTGTGACCGTCTGTGTGCGTGTTGTGCAGATGATGCACCGCCAGGTGGGCGGCGGGAAGAGGATTCGTATGGACGACGGACCGCCGACCGACTACGAGGCGCCGCCGATGACGCCCTACAGCGATATGGACCCTGCGACGCCCTACTCGGTGCCGGCCACGCCCTACAGCCACATGGAGCAGACGCCCGTCCACCAGACGTGAGTACCGCGGGGCGCGAGTGGGCGGTAGGGCGAGGGGTCGCGGGAGGACGAGGGTCGCGGGAGGACGAGGGGTCGCGGGAGGACGAGGGGTCGCGAGAAGACGAGGGGTCGTGGGAGGACGAGGGGTCGCGGGAGGACGAGGGGTCGCGGGAGGACGGGGGGTCGCGGGAGGACGGGAGGACGGGAGGACGAGGGGTTGCGGGAGGACGGGGATCGCGGGAGGACGGGAAGACTAGGGGTCGCGGCAGGACGAAGGGTGGCGGGAAGGTGAGAGGACGAGGGGTCGCGGGAGGACGAGGGATCGCGGGAGGACGGGAGGACGAGGGGTCGCGGGGTCGCTGGAGGGCGGGAGGACGAAGGGTCGAGGGAGGACGAGGGGTCGAGGGAGGACGAGGGGTCGCGGGAGGACGGGAGGACGAGGGTCGCAGGTGAAGGGGAAAAGTCTGCGCGGTTGAGACCTGGCTGAACTGTAACGGCTGGGTGCTCACCCCCCAGTTGGAGGCGGACTGGCAGATTTCAGGGAGATGGCTGACGATGCCGTGGTGGGAATCCACGCCGGCGCAGAGGTTTAATTGTCGTCTGAAAGGTCATGGCTGGGGAAGGCGCGGGGCGGATGTCGTGCCTGCCGTCCCTGCATGCAGCAACACACAGGTGCTTCACCTGGCCCCAGTCTGCGATCGACCGTAGTTCGCGCAGCTCTCTGGTGCCGGAGTGGCCGCAGATGGCGCTGTAGACGGCGCCGCGCTCCGTTTGCTTGGCGCTGTAGGTGGTTACTGGTGACGCGTCTCCTGTCTGGTCAGTCGGCACATGGCTGGAAACAGTGCTGCTCCTTAGCGGCGGCTGACGGTTGTATGCAAACAGAGGCGATGCTACCGAAAGATCTTGCGGGGGCTCAGCGTTGCCACTGTCATACAATGGGGTCGTGCCCGTGCTGTACGGAGCTTGGGTCGCTCAAGGCGTGTTTATCGTTTATACAACGGTGGTCACAGTACAAGACCACCGATGTGCTGGAGATGCATGGAGTGCTTATACGCTGTTCTCGCTGTGCGGTTGCTAATGTATTAACATGACTATCAGAATTCCCCTCAGAATATTGTTCAAGTCCAATATGTATGCTTGGCTGACCGCGAAGTTGCTGGATTAGCCGAGTTGCTAGGCAGGCTTTGAACTGGTTTATTTCGTATCCTAGGCATGTCTGCAGACATGTAAATGCGTGCCAACGCAGCTACTGCTGTGTGCTGTTTATTGTGCCGGTAAAGTGTAGCTAAGGTTAATCAATGTTTCCTATCAGCAATGCTGAAATACAATGCGCTGTCACCCCCTAGCGCTGCAACATGTCAACTAGTGATGCCATTCGGTAACACAAATTTTGGTATACCCAAAAAATACCAATACCGAATTGGTTATTGGTCGGTCAGACAACAAATTCTTGGTATTTTATCGGTCAAGCAAGTCAGTGACATACATTATGATTTATATAACGTGGTCAGACAGCACTCAGACAGGTCAGACTCAGACATACGTGGTCAGACTGCACTCAGACAGGTCAGACTCAGACATACGTGGTCAGACTGCACTCAGACAGGTCAGACTCAGACATACGTGGTCAGACTGCACTCAGACAGGTCAGACTCAGACATACGTGGTCAGACTGCAGCCGTGTCACGTTTTTCCAGGGATTTGGCCATGCTTTTTAGGTTGTCGTAATTTGAAATGAGAACGTGAGGCATTTCATTTGGATTCTGATCATCGATACTATTACTGAGATATGTTTCTCTAAAAATGTGCATACATCAGCCGAGTTTCGTTTGTCCTCTTACAACAATATTGAAAATAGTACAATAATCCGTCATTTTCAGGTTGGGAAAAATCGGGTTGGTTTTTGGTCAGGATAGCTGTCGTGAAATTGGTATCGGTTTGGTCAAGTTTCAGGAATTTTCTTGAAAGTGACATCACTAATGTCAACCTCAACTCCCCTTCATCCAGTTAAAAATGCGTGCCCGGGCCCGCCGTGGCCTAGTGACGCCTTCTCCGCCCCCCCCCCCCGATCGGTACCTCCCCCTCGATCAGTACCTCCCCCGATCAGTACCTCCCGTGCACCTTGGTATGTACAGACCGTCACTTCTCTCAAATCAACACATACGGCAATCTGCTGTGGCACCGCACCCGATCGGGTTTATTTACATTGTCCGTTATGTTAACAGTGCTGTTGAACGCCCGTCTCGAAAACCACGCAACGTAGCGACAAGCCGAAAACGGCGTTAGATAGCTCGAGACAAGCTCTATCAAAGGTATATCTGTATTCTTGTTTTAGGTCAGGTCAATTTTGAGGTCATCAGAGGTCATCAAAGGTCAGATTTTTCAGTTTTAGTGCTTCGCTCCAGAAGCCCCCAAATATCTCGGGAACTATGATAGCTAGGAACAAACGAGGGGAAAAAATCAGAAGCTCTTGAAATATTTAATCGCCATTTGTGTCCTCAAATTTGAGCTCAGGCCAATATTTTAGGCTCGAGGTCATCAAATGTTATTTTTTTTTGGCAAAATAGTTTTCGCAAATAACTTTTTACCTAATGAGAATAAGGGACTATTTTTACGCCATCGTGTTTGTCTCGTCAAGGCGCTTCTAATTCAAAATCGTAGAAGGATGAGAAACATGTTACATGTTTTTTTTCTTCTAAAAAAATCGAAGATTTCAACTGCGGGGTCGCTCAGGAAAGTACGGACCAATGTGTTTGTCCGGATGTGTGTCCAGACGAGATATTTGGCCACCTCTGCAGGTCGACGCTGCTGTTATTGGTTCGGAAGATAACCAGGGGCGAAAAACGCCCCCCCCCCCCCCCCCCCAGCAGTCAATGGCGTTCCACTGAGACCCCAGCCAATGCCAGGTTAATACTCGTACATAGTCAAAGCCCTGTACTCCTTTCAGACGTTACTAGCATACACTGAAAAACAATGAGAACTTTGACTGGTCTTCCTTCAAGAGCCTCATCGGCGCTCGACCGGCAGACCACGTCTACCACCACAGGAGTCTCTAAAGGACAGCAGAGGCCCTCTACAGATCGGCAGGGGCCTCTAAAGGCCAGCAGAGGGCCCTCTACAGATCGGCAGGGACACTGCATATCGACAGGGCCCCTAAAGGCTGGAAGAGGGTCCTCTACAGGTCGGCAGGGCCCTCTACAGGTCGACAGGGCCCTCTAAATGCCGGCAGAGGCCCTCTGCAGGTTGGCAGGGCCCTCGGGCCCTCTACATGTTGGCAGGGCCCTCTAAATGCCGGCAGAGGCCCTCTACAAATTGGCAGGTCGATCTACAGATCGGCAGGGCCCTCTAAAGGCCGACAGAGGGCCCTCTCCAGATCGGCAGGGACCATCTACAGATCAGCAGGGCCCTATTAAGGCCGGCAGAGGGCCCTCTACAACCGACAGGACCCTCTAAATGCCGGCAGGGGGCCATCTGCAGATTGGCAGGGCCCTTTAAAAGCTGGTAAAGGGCCCTCTCCACACGGGTTGGGGCCCTTTTGTACGCATTTACATATACATGCCTTTAACAGACAAGCAAGTGGTTATTTCTTCGTGTTACGATTTTGTTAGGTTCGTGGGCGTTCTTTTATGCGACGTAGGGCTTTTTGCGGGCGCCTGACACCATACAAAAACGTTAGGGCCTTCGGCCCCAGGGAGCCCTCGCTCGGTCGGCAGAGGGGCGCGCCTGGACTACAGGGGGGGGGGGGGGGAGGGGGGAGGGGGAGGGGGGGGGGGGGGGGGGGGCATGACCCCCTTGCCCCCCCCCTTGCCTACGCCCTTGTTGCCGCCTCATCTAGTTACCGCAAACATGCATTTCTTATTTGATGCATATTACACTTTTCAAATTGTTGAAAACGTTTTATAAGAAAATTGATTACCAATGGTATATAATGCTTTAGCAAAATATGTCTTTAAGAGGAAAAATGTACTTAGTTGTCAAACCATGCACCCATTGCCCGTGTTGAAGCGGCAAACCCGCGCTACCTAGTTATTAGAGGGGAGGGGGCGTTACACGCCCCCTGGTTATCTTCCGAACAAATGATCGCATCGAGACGCGCAAGGCGGCAATGGAAAGCTCTCAATGAGACGAATCTAAAGCATGCTAAAAAATGTCAAAGTGAGGTCAAATGTCAGATCACGGTCAGGTAAAATGTCAAAATCGGCGTATTTGAGTTTATGGGCCATACTTTCCATCCAAAGCCTTCGATTGCGACCAGTTTCACCCAAAGTGCTGCCAAAGGTATGATACATATGCCGCATGAGCTAAAGTGAGATTGTTGGGCAAGGTCAAGGTCAGGTCACTGAAGGTCACTATGCTAAAAATATCTACGAAAGTCATGCAACATATGTTTTATGAGTTATTTTGCACGTATAATTCGATAGTGATAGTCATTTTAACACCTGACTTCATTTACGTGAAGTAAATGTCAATTTCAGGTCAAGTTCAGGTCACCGAAGGTCAAAATTTGTAATTGTTAAATCTAAACAAAAAAGGCATGTTGCCAGACCAGTTCTGTCTCAGAAATACAGTGCTGGCATTTATTTGTCTGTATCTAGTCAATAAAAGCCATACAACGCAATTTCAAAATATGACGTCATGAGTTACCCATACTTTAGATGTCATAAGTCAGTCAAAAATGGAGATATCAGTTTTAAATTTGGCATGGTAGTTGCCTAGGTATGGTTCTGACATATGTTCCGATTTTTTGAATATTTTAGAAATGTTTGATTTTGTGACAATTTCCCCCCCCCCCCAAAAAAAAAAAATTGAGTTTTTTTGGGTAAAAAACTTTGTTTTTGTAAATCCGAGATCGTCAGTTTTTAGCTGTTGCAATTTGCTATCTTTTGGCGTTTTTCGGTTGCATTTTGCTTCAAATGTGGCATTTGTACGAACTGGCAAAGTTTAACTGATTTTGGTGTAAAACTCGTGTGTAGTGACGTCACTAAATTCGCTATAACTCGAAGAAATTTCGACGATTTTTTCTTCTTCATTTTTGCACACAAGACGTAAAATGATTCATAAGAAGGCACCTGAAGTTTCACGTTGATAGTACTATTAGGTTTTTAGCTATTGCGAAAATTAAAATGGGGGGGAGGGTTAAGCGCCCCCCCCCCCCAGTCAATGGCGGGTTAAGTAATTTCGACACAGGACTAGTGGGCCGGGTTTCATGTCCGCTGTTCCGGGCCGCAATCGGGACATGAACGCTCGCCGCCGGAGGCAGATACACTCTCTGGCACGTAGTCTCTGATCACGACGCCTCGTTAATATCCGCTCAGCCGCCCGGGCGGCGCGGCGGCCCCTTGTCAGAGACTGTACTTGGCGTCAGGCGGAGCCAGAACGCCAGCTGCTGTCGTACGATTTCTCTTGAAATGCAAAGAGAAACTTACTTGTTTCTCCACATATATCCATCAGTTGTCCAAATGTTTCTGAATTCATATGGAAAGTCATATCCGTAGTTTTGAGCTCAATCTGCACCGTATGGTTTCATTTCAAGACAACTTTCAAGGTGACCTATTCCCTTTAAGCCCGATCGGGTCGGCCTAATATTCGCTCGTAGCCACTAAGTCCGATCGGGTCGGCCTAAGATTGCGACGGTATAACCACCAGATACATATGACGTCATATGACAGCCTTGGTATTATTGCACATTTTCACTCTGTAATCAAATATACCGTCAGCTGACTAATTCTTCTTCTAATAGGTACCTCAAGACTACGATAAACTGGGGAGGTGCGTTACTGAAGTAGTACCGGAAAATCAATAAGCATGTAGGAATGCAATGCATGGTTTCCTACAATATTCATAAATAAGCCACTGAAAGAAGATCCAAGTATCAAAGTAATCAACCATCAAAAATGACATTTTAAACAGTAGGAAATATTGGACAAACAAACAAGATGATAAAGCCAGATTCTGGCTGACGTCAATGCCAAGCCATTACGTTGCACAGAAAGATATTGCACAATTTTGCCTGAATAACCTTTTGAAATACAGCTCTAGGCGACATATACAAACTGAAAATCCATCTCACTTGCAGGCCCTCAAAGCTCAGTCTCCGAGCAAACAAGGATAACAGTAAAATCGAAATGGATGTCATGCATGGCCTCTAAGTTAGTAGTTACCAGTGAGCCACAGCTAAGCCAACATGACTTCGTGTCATCTCAGCTGATTGAAGCCGAGTGCCAACCACATATTAAACTAACGAAATGACAGTTGTCAATGATGAAAATTGACTGCAAACCCTGTAGTGGGCCATAGGTAAAGACATTGCTACCAAATCCTGTCAATGTGACGTCATTGGAATGGTAAATCTGATTGGTTCTGAAACGCTCCCTTGTAACTCGGCTCCTATGGGAGTAGGCGGAATCCAAAACACCGTTTGATCAGGGGCGTCGCTTTCTATAGGCCTGGCCCAAAGCCTATCAATGTTCATTTGGGCCCTATCAATGCCTTTCTGGGCCCTGCCAATGTTTTACAACATTTCCTAGAAGAGATAAGAAAATTTCAAAAAATGAAAGTAAAAAGGCATTGCTATGAAGCATATACCATGTGTATAGCCATGTGTCACAATTAACATAACTAATTATCATGAAGCATATACCATGTGTATAGCCATGTGTCACAATTAACATAACTAATTATCATCAGTTTGGGTTGTTTGAAATCACCTTATATGAGTTGTTCAGTATCAGAACAAATTCATCATGTCATGGCGGATCTTACTAACATGAATGGAAAATGATTGTGGACGTCAAAAGGGCAGGACACTTTCTGACCTTGAAATGTTCCCTAAAGGAACCCCCAATGGAAATAGGTATGCGCCAACCCTATTTTTCAACATCAGTATATAACACTGTTGCAAAATGGCTGGAGTTGCACGTGTTCCAATGATTTCAGTGATGCAGTCACAATAATTTACCAAAATCAAACCTTGCAAAAACACTTCTAAAAACAAAGCACCCACCACATCAGTCCAACAATGTATCAATATTAGGTCATCCCAAAGACCTGATTTTCATTCGCAATGAAAATGAAATAGACAGATCCACGTTCAGGACATAATGGTCAGTATATTCAGGAATGTCAAAGTGAAATGCCTCACCCTTAGGCCTTAAAGGGACACTCCCACCTTAACATTAGTTTTGAGTTGAGATAGCCATGTTGTTGGATTTGCATTGCAATTAAGTAGGGTAGCAGTTACACAACCACATAGGTCTAAAATAAAAGAAATTCAAGCTTGGTCTTGACAATTGTAACGAACAAGCCCTACGTGTATTTGAATAGGGGCTTAAAGCCGATGACGTCACCTCTCTTTACCAAATGGTGATGATAGTCGACTTTGGTTTAAGGTGAACCTTGGAGATATTTGCCACGTTTCAATGGTTTGGTAATTGGTTTGTTTTGTATTCAAAGCGCCAGAATTGTCTCGAAATAATTGTGCCCATACTTTGGCAGCGTAAAGGACGACAGCCACGTTGACGTCAGCCAGAATCTGTGTAGCTCTAGAGCTCAATATGACGTCATCAACACAAATATTAAACTTCACTTTTTTAATTAAATTGAGCACTGTTTGCCAGAGACAAATGCCACAATCGTGTTCGGCAGCAATTACTTCATATTTTTCACCACAAGCGGCGTACATTTTACAACTTTTGGGAAGGTGTCCGCCCCTGTAGCTCAGTGGGAGAGCGCTGGACTTCTGACCTATCCCCGTAGTGGCAGCCCGGGTTCGAGTCGCTTCGGCGCTCGCTGTTTGCTCCTGACTGGGATGGCCTGCAGCGGTCGCACTCAAGGTCAGGTGACGTCAGTGAGCGGGGCGGACCGTGTCCAGGTATATCGGGCACGTAAAACTTTCGGCTCTAAATTCTGCCGGCCAACAGGAATTGCGCGGTCGGGTGGTGAGGTCAGGACCTGCGCAACAAGCTCTGCTTAGCGTGGGTCCTGACCTCGGAAATCCATCCATACAAAACATTCGGACTAAATTTAAAATTAAAAAAATTAAAAAATGTGACAGTCCCTTTAACCTCAAGTTTATTATTATCTCTAATTCATTATTGATATATCCCTTTAGCCTCAAGTTTATTATTCTCTCTAATTCATTATTGATATAAAATGTTATGTACTGATTTAAACACTTGATTTGCAGCAATAGCAAATCCTATATGTAAATTTCCTACCTATATTCAACAATTGCTTGCACCCTGTCCACAACCCTTGAAAGACCTCCCAAAAATACCTTCTGTTTTTTTAACCTTATTTTGTCTCAATTGCCTCTCATGATCATGATCTCACTCATGATTTCAACTCTGACGCAGGGGTTGTCATCCCTTTAGTGGGCCACAAGGCCATATATATATTATATATTTTAGGCACCCCATTTGGCAAATGGTGAATTAAATTGCTTACAAACGGCTAAGTGTTTGGGAAAATGACCTTGGTATTTTCGACATTTCAATAACGGCCAAAGATAATTGCAATCTCAGTCCAAAACCAATACGAAGATGAAGGTGGCCCTTACGAAGGAAGCTCGAATACCAAAATAAGGTGACCGTCCCAAATCAGCGGATAAAACAAAATGGGGTACGTTTTTGCCACACAGATCCTCCCTCCGACGGAGAGAGGCTGGATCCGCCATTGAGCCGGTCACCGTGTGAAAAGGGCTGTGCATCACAGGGATGGACAGGAAGGGTAAAATTTCCTCCCCTCAACACGCGAATGGGCATCCGTGACGATATTTGAATCCGGTGATGTTGCAGTGACAAATGTGTACCTACTTTTTAAATTAAACAAATTATTTGAGGCTGGAGCTAAACATTAAATGCCTGAAATCCGAGGAGAAACTCAAATTGAGGGTAGGTTAGGTTTTTGCAGAGCGGTTGGGACCTATCAATCATTTTCGTAAAACGACACTCCTGTGTTTGATAGCTCGTCAACAATCATTTCGAAGCTATTTAGTCATTTAAATCCAAGATATATGAATTGTAGGTACTTATGACCTTATGGAATCCTGTAAGTTTGAAACCGACCGGCCAAAACCTGTGGCTCTGGTACGACCTGTTACCATGGATTAACTACACCCAGTTATATGTAGTTAATCCATAGTTAATACATGCTGTTACTGCGGCGACTGAGTTACTATTCCAATGACGTCATCCGCTGGCCGTGGGCATGGTGTGCCATACCCGGCACTAGCATTCGAGGTTTAGTTCAATCAGTTGCCAATAGGTGGAAGCACCGTCGCAGTGTTTCACGAAAATATAACTCACGAAATATTAACTATTTGGTATTCAACTTAGGTAAATGATGTTAAATTTGATGAGATGTTCTTTACTCATCGCGTTCGAGAGTGTTATTCGTCCTTAATTGCCAAAACCATTATTTACGCTAATATGAGAACCAGCTAACATCTACGTTCAGTTGTAAGCGAAGCGTTATAGTAACCTTGAGCGAAGCATTCCATGCAATCAGCCAAGTTAACTTAACCCTCGCCCTACGGGGGGGGAGGAGGGAGGGGCCCTGACAGGCCCCCCTGAGGTTTTTCTTGAATAACTTTTGATACATGGGGTGCATCTTGCTGACATTTTTGGTAGCTGAGTTTACAACAATTATACGTAGGCTGTAAACATTTATTTGAAATTGGTTAAGTATTTTGGGAGATAATAATTTTTTGATGACATGTTGGTAAAAAAAAGAAAAATATTTGAAAAATCGTAGAAAACAGAGTTTTAAAGCCAATTGCAAACTCAATTCACCAAAGATACGAAATGTCATTCTCTTTAAAATGGCAATCTCGAATTTGCAAAATTTTGGGTTTTTGATTCCTAAATAAAAAAACTGGGAAAAATCCCCACAAAATCAAAATTTTCAAAGATATTAGAAAAACCGGAATATATCTGAGAGAACTGAGTATGGAAAATACTCATACCAAATTTCAAAGCAATATCTCCATTATTGACTGAGTGATGGCTTCCTAAGTGTAAAAAACTGATGACGTCATTTTTTAGAACAACTTTTTTGACATTTTTGGACAAAATACGAACAAATAATTACTTTTTTGTTTTCCTGAGCCAAAACTGGTCTAAGAACATGCCTTTTTATTTACATTTATCAATTTCTAATTTTGAGGTTTTCTGAAGATCGCTGTTCTGGACGAGGTAAATCCGAGGTCATTCACTTGACCTGGAAGGTCACCCGTTGACCTGAAACCTAAAAATCGCATTCTGTTAGATTCCTCTCATGACAGGCAACATGCTGGTTCTTACCGCATTGCTCTAAGTTGCTTGGTTTGGAAGTTAACGGGGGGGGGGGCTGCCAGGCCCCGTAGAGCGAAGGTGAAAAAAGCTCCCGTAGAGCGAGGGTTAATAACTAGGTAGCGCGGGTTTGCCGCTTCAACACGTGCACTGGGTGCATGGTTTGACAACTAAGTACACGTTTCCTCTTAAACCAGACGTATTTTGCTAAAGCATTATATACCATTGGTAATCAGTTTAATTATAAAACGTTTTCAACAATTTGAAAATGGTAATATGCATCAAATAAGAAATTCATGTTTGCGGTAACTAGATGAGGTAGCAACAAGGGCGTAGGCAAGGGGGGGGGCAAGGGGGCCATGCCCGCCTGTAGGACAGGCGGGCCCCTCTGCCGACCGAGCGAGGGTCCCCTGGGGCCGAAGGCCCCAGCGGTTTTTTATGGTGTCAGGCGCCCGCAAGACGCCCTACGTCGCATAAAAGAACGCCCACGAACCTAACAAAATCGTAACACGAATAAATAACCACTTGCTTGTCTGTTAAAGGCATGTATATGTAAATGCGTACAAAAGGTTCCCCAGCCAGTGTGGAGAGGGCCCTTTACCAGCTTTTGAAGGGCCCTGACAATCTGCAGATGGCCCCTGCCGGCATTTAGAGGGACCTGTCGGTTGTAGAGGACCCTCTGCCGGCCTTTATAGGGCCCTGCTGATCTGTAGAGAGTCCCTGCCGATCTGGAGTGGGCCCTCTGTCGGCTTTTAGAGGGCCCTGCCGATATCGACCTGCCAATTTGTAGAGGGCCTCTGCCGGTATTTAGAGGGCCCTGACAACATGTGGAGGGCCCTGCCAACCTGCAGAGGGCCTCTGCCGGCATTTAGAGGGCCCTGCCGACCTGTAGAGGGCCCTGCCGACCTGTAGAGGACCCTCTTCCAGTCTTTAGGGGCCCTGTCGATCTGCAGTGTCCCAGCCAATCTGTAGAGGGCCCTCTGCTGGCCTTTAGAGGGCCCTGCCGATCTGTAGAGGGCCCTCTGTCGGCCTTAGGAGGGCCCTGCCGATCCGCAGATGGCCATCTGCCGGCGTTTAGAGGCCCCTGCCGATCTGTAGAGGGCCTCTGCCGTCCTTTAGAGGCTCCTGTGGTGGTAGACGTGGTCTGCCGGTCGAGCGCCGATGAGGCTCTTGAAGGAAGACCAGTCAAAGTTCTCATTGTTTTTCAGTGTATGCTAGTAACGTCTGAGAGGAGTACAGGGCTTTGACTATGTACGAGTATTAGCCCGGCATTGGCTGGGGTCTCAGTGGAACGCCATTGACTGCGGGGGGGGGGCGTTTTTCGCCCCTGGTTATCTTCCGAACCAATAACAGCAGCGTCGACCTGCAGAGGTTTCCAAATATCTCGTCTGGACACACATCCGGACAAACACGTTGGTCCGTACTTTCCTGAGCGACCCCGCTGTGGAAATCTTCGATTTTTTAGAAGAAAAAAACATGTAAACATGTTTCTCATCCTTCTACGATTTTGAATTAGAAGCGCCTTGACGAGACAAACATGATGGCGTAAAAATTAGTCCCTTATCCTCATTAGGTAAAAAGTTATTTGCGAAAAACTATTTTGCCAAAAACATTTTTGACATTTGATGACCTCGAGCCTAAAATATTGACCTGAGCTCAAATTTGAGGACACAAATGGCGATTAAATATTTCAAGAGCTTTTGATTTTTGTTCTCGTTTGTTCCTAGCTATCATAGTTCCCGAGATAATTGGGGGCTTCTGGGAGCGAAGCACTAAAACTGGGAAATCTGACCTTTTGTGACCTCTGGTGACCTCAAAATTGACCTGACCTAAAACAAGAATACAGATATACCTTTGATAGAGCTTGTCTCGAGCTATTTAACGCCGTTTTCCGCTTGTCGCTACGTTGCGTGGTTTTCGAGATTTTAGGGTTGGGGGTTGGGGGGGGGGGGGGCGGAATCAGCTCTGTGCGTGTAATTATCAGAGGCCTCCAGGGTGCGTGTTAAGATATGACTATCGTGTTGTAGAAATTCCTCGTATCACAATGTGGTGTATTTTTTCAAGAAAATTTATAAGCAAACGGTATCCAAAGCTTTCTGTAATTAAAGATATAAGGAGTATGTTACTTCGTTATTTTGTAGAGATTTTGTAACTTCATCGTGGATGTGCACAATCGGCATGTACGTACTGTGTTGTTTCTTGAATCCGAATTGAAGAAGATTCAGGATAATATTTTCATTAACCCGCGCCCCGCTGGCGGTGGCAGAATCTGCTCCTCCCCCTCCCTGATTTTCTCAATAACTTGAAAACAATGATATATCTATCGACGTCAACCTTTCAGTACCTTATGCTGCATCAATTCCAGTCCTATCACAACATTTCAATGAAAATGGTGGGTGTACTTTGGGAGATAATAACGTTTTAACACGCGCCCTGGAGAGGGGGGGGGGGCGAAATCCGCCCACCCCTCCGGTTTTTCGAGGATAGCGCAAAAACGGCGGCGCACAGCGCCGCCGTTTTTTGTATACCTGTTTAGAAATGAACTTCCCGCATTATGTAAAATTCTTGGCCTCAGGTCATCTCAGGTCAGGTCACCAGACAAGGTCACGTGATGACCTCAACTCCAAAACGTTTGCAGTAGTACCACAGCCACAGTTTTACGCCGATCGGTTTCAATCTTGCAGGGTTTCATTAAGTCATAGATACCAACAATTTGTTGATCTCGGATTTCTAATATCGGTGACCTAAGGTCAGGTCAATTTTGTGACCGCCAACACGGTTTTATCAATAACTATCGACATAATGAAGATAGAGAAGAGAAAACGGTACCAATATGTTTGTCTCGTCGAGACACGTCTCCCAATATGCAACATGACCAACTTGGGTCACCGCTTGACCTTGACCTGAGGTCAAATTTCTCAGTTGACCTAACCCGGTCACCATTAATATGATTCGAAGCGCCTTGACAAGACACACGCGATGGCGTAAACATTATTGCTTTATCTTTATTAGGTAAAAGGTTATTTGGGGAAAACAGTTTTGAAAACAAAATCACCTTTTTGACATTCAATGACCTCTGGAGCCTAAACTATTGACCTGAGCTCAAATCTGAGGACACCTATGTCGATTGCATTTTTCAATGACTTTCGATTTTTTTTTCTCAGTTTGCTGCTAACTATCATAGTTCCCGAGATATTTGGGGGTGTTCGAACCGAAGTCTTGAAAACTTGAAAATCTGACCCTTGACCTCTGGTGACCTCAATATTGACCTGAAAAAAATTAACGAAATACTTTCGAAAGAGCTTGTCTCAAGCTATCTAACGTCGTTTCCCGCTTGTCGCTACGTTGCGTGGTTTTCGAGATCATAGGGGGGGGCGAAATCCGCCCCCCCCTCCAGGGCGTGTAATTATCAGAGGCCCTCCAGGACTCGTGTTAATCACGTCATGTCATGCCATTTTTGGTGGAAAAACAATAAATGTTTGGAAAATCGTAGAAAATCGAGTTTTGAAGAAAATTGCAAATAACACGCCGAAAGAAGGGAAATGACATATTGAAAATGGCTATCGCGGATTTTCGAAATTTCGAGTTTTTGACTCCCCCAAAAAAACTTCGTTGTCGAAAGTTATTTGTCGTTGTTTTACAACATACAACATGCTGTACTGTTTTAATTATGTGGGGCCCCCTTGGCTACGAGGGCCCCTCTGATCCCATTTGCCCTCATATCACAATGGGAGAAATTCTGCCTACGCCCCTGGGTGAAGAACAGTATGATCCATCACTATCTCTGGTTTGAATGTTGATTTGTAAACAAGTCACAGGGCCATACATGAAGTAAGTGCGCCAAAAATCGTGACAACGTCCCTGATTGGTCAATGAAACAAATCGCCGACATAACACAACAAAAAAATCGCCGACACGAAAAAAAAAACGTTAGCAAAACTGGCAATTAAATCGGAAGTTCACTTATGCACCCAACGGCAACCTATTTAGGTTGTCGTTGGGTGCATAAGTGAACTTCCGATTTAATTGCCAGTTTTGTTTACGTTTGTTATTTTTTTGGGGAAAAATGCTTCTTTTTCATGATAAGCTAAAGCATAGTGTTATATACAGCCAAAGACAAAACAAAACAAAACTCCTAATGTTAAAATACATGAACCAAATTGCAAAAATTGAGGCCGCAACCACTAAATAGGCCGTCGTTGGGTGCATAAGTTAATTGCTAATTTGGTTGCCTTTGTATTCAATGTTTGTTGATTTTTAAGGGCAGTAGGGCACATGATCACGATAACGAAGTGGAAGGCATATTTTCCATACCATTTCGTCAAAAAGCAATACCGGATTTTGGTTAACACCGGAATTCGTTACCAAGTACTTGGAATACTGACTATTATAAGCTTGGATCGCTTATCAACTTTAACTTGAAATATCTTTCAGTAGGAATGTTTATATGCAAAATGTCATCAATCTACAATATATTTTGGTCTCGTCTGTCGATTTCAAGTGATAACTCCATTTTTGTGGGAAAAGGTCATTATTTCCCTTTAAGTTATCCAACCAAGTGTTTTTACTTGAAAATATGGTTGTTGCATGCGGGCCGTATTTTTGCTATCTAATGATGATTTATGGCATTTACGGTTTCGATTTATGGCATACATGTATACATAATGATTTGGCTCGCAGTCTCCTGATCAGGGGCGGATCCAGGGGGGGGGGAGGAGCAAAGGGGGCTGGCAGCCCACCCTCAATGGAAATTGGCGCCCCTGCGCCGTGGAGGGCGCCCCAAACACCATGGAGGCCCCCCCCCCCCCAATTCCGGGGAGTGCGCCCGATGCCTAAAGCACCCGGAACTTCAGAACTTCGGAAGGGCGCCCTCGAAACTCGGAGCGCGCCCTCGAATGCGATTAGGCATGCGCACTGAATCTGAGGAGGGCGCCCCAAATCTGAGGAGGGTGTCCCAAAATCCATAGAGGACAATAATCCCACGGAGGGCGCCCCCAAACCCATGGAGAGTGTTCCCAATTCCGGGGAGGGAGCCCCGATGCCCGAAAAGCACCCCAAACTTCGGAAGGGCGCCCGAAACTCGGAAGTGCGCCCCCCTCCAAACGCGTTGAGGTGCACTCCGAATCTGAGGAGGGCGCCCCCACTCATGGAGGGCGCCCCAAACCCATGGAGGGCGCCCCCAAATCATAGCACCCTCAAAATGGTTTGGGTGTGTTACAGTAACGAGGTATTTTGGCGCGACACCGCAATTTTTCCACGACAGCCTTGCCGCACCTCATGACCATGGGCACTGGCGGATCCGGGGGGGGGGGGGGGGGCATTATGGGAAAATGCCCCCTCACAGTAACAGGGGTGGGGGGGGGGGGGGGAGGCATTTAATACAAATATGCGTCCTCCCCCTCCCCCGCGCGTTCCTGCATTGGCTGTAAGAGGTGATAACTAGCCCGCGCCCCGCCTCCCCGCTGGGGGGGGGGGGGGGGGGGGAAATTACCCTTTCTCGGATTTTCTCAATAACTTGAACACTATTATAGATTACGAAGTGAAACTTTCAGTACCTTATACTGCATCAATTATACGTCTTCTTACCAAATGTCAATGCAATCTATGCAGTACTTTGGGAAATAATGACGTTTTATTGACATGGCTTGCCATTCTTGGTGGAAAAACGATGAATGTTTGGCAAATCGTAGAACATCGAGTTTTGATGCAAATTGCAAATATAAACGTCAAAAGAAATGCAATGTCATTCTCTTCAAAATGGCTATCTCGGATTTGCGTAATTTTGGGTTTTTGACTACAAAAACAAACAAGAACGTTTTTTTTCGGGGAAAAAATCCACAAAATAAATTGTTGAAAAAAAAACGGAATAAATATATTGGAGCCACAAAGTATAGATCATACCCACACCAAATTTCAAAGCAATATTTTCATTGTTGACTAAGTTATGGCTCCCTAAGTTTAGGTAACTCATGTCATTTTTTTAAGTTACCTTTTGGCTTCTGGTGACCAGATACAGACAAATAAATGCCAGCGTTATATTTCTGAGACAAAACTGGGCTAGAGACATGCCTTTTTATTTATATTAATCAATTTCAAATTTTGACCTTATGGGACCTGACCTTGACCTGAGGACCATTATATGGGGTCAGGCTGTGCAAATGGCTGCTACTATCAAATTCTACGTGTAAACTAGCCCATAAAACATGTGTAGCATGGCTTTGGTAGACCTCTTGCCAATGGTGACCTTTTGCCACCTGACCTTGACCTTTGCTTACAATTTCACTTTTGCTTATGCGGGATATGCATTATAGCTTTGCGAGCACTTTGTGCGATAATAGTCGCAATTAGGCAACGATAATGGTCTTTGGATGGGGAGTGTCCCAAAAACTAGAATACCTCAATGTTGACCTTTGACCTGACCGTGACCCGACATGTGATCTTATTTTGCAAATTTCGCGTACGCTTTAGATGCGTGTCATTGAGAGCTTTCGAATGCCGCCTTGCGCGTCTCGCTGCGGTTATTGGTTCGGGAGATAACGAGGGAGGGGAATCTTGCCTGATTTAAAAAAAAAGTAAACTTGCGCCATTTTGGTCAGTGTGGAAGAAACGAAGCTGTTTTCCGAAATAAAATACTGGTTTCGTCAGAAAACAATATATTTCGTGCCGATGTCGGTTGATCCTTCCCAAGTGAACTATCTCCTCTACTGATATGTGCAGACCCCAATATAACGATAAATACAACCCGAGAGGCAACGCGACATTTTCGGATGTCTCGCAGCCTTGCCGTGCCGCACGTGCGTCCATCTAAAGCTGAGACTGGTCCGATTTCTGGATGATTTTCTCGGTCACATCGGCCATTTCTGTCACACCTGGAAGCACGTGAGTTTTATATGGTGAGGATGTAGCTTTTACAACAATGCTGATTAAGGGACATGTTATTGGCTGGTGGTGGTGCTCGGGAGTTTCTTCCAATACGTTGCCACGCGCCCGTCACCAATCCCATAACGACTGGTAGCTCTACAACCTGGAGTAGCCTTAACGGTGAGGTCCTGGTTTTCCACAACGTCCATGGGAGACGGGTGAGCCCTAATACGATATCACGCGCTTACCATGACTTCCTTGGCGATTCGAATATCTTCTCACCAGAGTATTGTTACCATTATCATCCCATGCTTACCGCAGAGTCCCATGGCGAGTCGCAGCTCGTCTCGCAGCAGCGTCAGCGCCAGCCTGGCGCCTCGCTGTCCGTCGTGCGCCAGTCCCCAGAGCATGGGCCGGCCGACAAACACCATGCGGGCGCCGAGCGCCAGCGCCTTGAGCACGTCGGTGCCGCGCCGCACGCCGCCGTCCATGAAGACGGGCAGCCGGCCGGCCAGCGCGGTGACCACGGGCCGCAGCGCGTCCACCGTGGCCAGACAGCCGTCCAGCTGGCGGCCGCCGTGGTTGGAGACGATGACGCCGCTGGCGCCGTGCTCGGCGGCCAGCAGGGCGTCCTCGGGCGTCATGACGCCCTTGACGAGCACCGGCAGCCGGGTGACGCTGCGCAGCCAGCTTAGGTCGGCCCACGTCAGCGACGGGTCAAACTGACTTGTCACGAAGTGGCTGATGCCAGATTGCTGTTCAGCGGTCCCCTTAACATTCTTCTTATATTCTTCGTCGAAGTTGGCCAGGCTGTGAATATTAACGTTCTCGTTAGCTTTATCGATACATGTGTTAATGGTTTGTGTGCATAATTGTGCACCTGTTAAGTTTTCACCACAATTTTCCTTGATATCGAAATGGATTTGATTTTGTCGACGTTTTGCAGGGTTATATTCTCTCACCTGTGTTTAGTCTGTTTGCGTGATATACTAACTCCTATACTAACTGATATACTAACTCCTCCATGCTATCGCATCACAGCGAACCAACTATATAAAGTGAACGGTCGGCGATATTGGTGGAAAAGGTGTATTTGGCTGGAATCTTTGAAGGTCCTTGCATTTGCCCTCTTCTGTTCGACATTTAACAAACAAAAAAATATGACTCATCTTTTACCATATTTTTTTCTGCTGGTACCTGTATTATAAAATTTGACGTAAACGCCAATAAATACAAAGTTGACTAGGGGAAAACAGTGTTTCTCTGAGTTTGTGACTGCTGTTACCTGAGATGTGGCGGCAATTCGAATGCATTCCTGACGTCCGCCCGCCGTTTGCCGAAGAGTTGAGCGTCCACTGTCAGCACGATGGCGGAGAAACCGGCCTCCTCCGCTCTCTGGATCATTCGCTTGGTCATATCCCTGTAAACGATACAATTTATCAGTTACGTAGTACGATGGAATGACATTTCCGATGTTTTTGGACTCGGAAGAGCAGGCGAATTGATAATGTTACCTTTAGTACCGAACACTTGGTGGGCGGCGCCGGCGAGACATAGTAATCGGTCAGCAATCCTAGATCCCTACTATAGATAGATAGATAGATAGATAGATAGATAGATAGATAGATAGATAGATAGATAGATAGATAGATAGATAGATAGATAGATAGATAGATAGATAGATAGATAGATAGATAGATAGATAGATAGACAGACAGACAGACAGACAGACAGACAGACAGACAGACAGACAGACAGACAGACAGACAGACAGACAGACAGACAGACAGACAGACAGACAGACAGACAGACAGACAGACAGACAGACAGACAGACAGACAGACAGACAGACAGACAGACAGACAGACAGACAGACAGACAGACAGACAGACAGACAGACAGACAGACAGACAGACAGACAGACAGACAGACAGACAGACAGACAGACAGACAGACAGACAGACAGACAGACAGACAGACAGACAGACAGACAGACAGACAGACAGACAGACAGACAGACAGACAGACAGACAGACAGACAGACAGGTAGGTAGGTAGGTAGGTAGGTAGGTAGGTAGGTAGGTAGGTAGGTAGGTAGGTAGGTAGGTAGGTAGGTAGGTAGGTAGGTAGGTAGGTAGGTAGGTAGGTAGGTAGGTAGGTAGGTAGGTAGGTAGGTAGGTAGGTAGGTAGGTAGGTAGGTAGGTAGGTAGGTAGGTAGGTAGGTAGGTAGATAGATAGATAGATAGATAGATAGATAGATAGATAGATAGATAGATAGATAGATAGATAGATAGATAGATAGATAGACCCTAGATCGTCGTGCTAAGGGACAGTGCGATGCTCGACAAAAGGAAGGAATACATATTCTTAATCATTACCTAACGTACAACGGCGCAACACATATTGGGCTTGTTCAGACTCGGACACATTTCTTAATCAGTATGACACGTCTTCCTGCATCATCTCCATTTGTATTCTCATTTTAAATTTTGGAAATGTATTGTTTCATGACTCACCTATCTTTAAGCATATACAGCTGGTACCATTTGATGGCTTTTGGCGCTGCGGCGGCCACCTCCTCGATGCTGCTGGTGGCGATGGTGCTCAGAGTGAAGATGGTTCCCATCTCCTCCGCCGCTGAAACATAAAGTTATGGAGCTTCAAACAGCGCCCAGGCTGTCATATGGTCCAGTGCCGAATCTGACTTTGTGGCTGCGGGTTTGAAGTAACGTCTGATTTGAATCATTTTCAGTGAACGCGAACAATCTCTTGATGAATAAGGGACGACTGGCGGGCTTTAAACGTGGAACGTGGTAATGGTGACGACATCGAACTAATTTACCTTCTTTAAAGGGAGTGTGCTTACTGTTTTGGAATGTCAAAAATATTTTTCATACGGTAAGTAGCTGTTGGTTTGATTGTTGTATATGATGAAATTCATATCTGGAGCCCCTTTAGTTGAATTTTCACTTATATTGTTTTTTGTTTATATTTGTTTCGATATCTATAAAACGATCGCCACTATGGTGATGCTATGTAAAACGGCGCACATAAGACAATACAATTACGGTCACATCATGCAAGATTGAAGAAAGTTTTGCACAGCACGTTCTTGCCACTGTGAGCTTTATTATGTGCAAGTTTCGTAGCTCTAAATTGATATCTTCTTCAAAAAATGGCCATCGGCCATCATCGAAATGGCCATCATCGAAAAACATGATGGCCGTCCAGTTTCTGTTCGGCTGCTGCTATCAGCGTGCACGAGCTGTTTTGTTGAATTGCTATTGGCCGGCGCTAACAATATGCTAGCAGTTTAATCGATAGTTGCAGTGCTTCTAGTAGCGGAAGCCCTCTGGAGTCCACCCGATAACTTTTTGCTCCCAAGCAAATTCCTGGAGTTTTTGAATATCTCAGCAACTAGGGTGAATCTGGAGAAATTAAGTATTGGTTCAATTCAGAAAATTGTGTTCTATAGACCAGTGTCAATAACCCCAACTAAGCGATGTGAGTAGGCACACTCCCTTTAAAGCTGAATTAAAAGGTTTATTAACCCGCGCCTCGCTGGGGGCGGGGGGAGATTTACCCCCCTCCTGGATTTTCTCAATAACTTGAAAACTATGGGGGATAGCAACGTCAATCTTTCAATACCTTATGCTGCATCAATTCTACGTCTTCTCACAAAATGTCACTGAAATTGAGATAGTACTTTGGAAGATAATGACGTTTTAATGACGTCATGTCATGCCATTTTGGGTGGAAAACGATAAATATTGGACATTTCGTAGAAAATCGAGTTTTAATGCCAATTCCAAATGCAAAACGTTGAAAGGAAGGAAATGACATTCTCTTCAAGATGGCTGTCTCGGATTTACGATTTTTTTAAAACCCCCCAAAAGTCTTCTTTTTTTGGGGGGGGGGAATCCGGCATTAAAAAAAAAGATATTACAAAACTAAATATATGTTAGAGAACCAAGTATGGACGATACTCAAAACCAAATTTCAAAGCAATATCTTTATTTTTGACTGACTTATGGCTCCCTAAGTATAAGTAACTCATGTCATTTTTTTATTTCCGTTTTGGGGCTTTTATTGATTAGATACTGACAACTAAATACCACCGCCGTATTTCTGAGACAAAGCTGGTCTAGAAACATGCCTTTCGTATGTATATTAATCAATTTCAAATTTTGACCTTATTGTGACCTGACCTTGACCTGAGGGCAATTATTTGGGGTCAGGTTGTGAAAATGGCTGCTACTATCGAATTCTACGTGTAAAATAACATACAGCATGTTTCGCATGGCTTTCGTAGACCTGTGGACCTTTTGTGACCTGACTTGGACCTTGACCGTTGCTTACAATTTCACTTTAGGCTTATACGGGAGATGCATTATACCTTTGAGGGTACCTTGTGCGATAATAGTCGCAATCTAAGGCTTTGGATGGAAAGTATGGCTCAAAAACTCGAATACCTCAAGTTTGACCTTTAATCTGATTGTGACCTGACATGTGACCTTATTTTAAGAATTTCGGCTGTGCATTATATTCGTCTCCTTAAGAGCTTTCGATCGCCGCCTTGCGCGTCCCGCTGCGGTCATTGGTTCGGAAGATACGAAGGGGGGGGGTAATATTTACCCCCCCCCCAAGCGGGGCGCGGGTTAATCAACTTACCTGTGCTGCGATATTGTATGTTCAGTACTTACCTCTGGCATTAGCACACTCCCCCTCGGGATCAGCCAGTTTCTGCATGGCCGTTGGCGCCACTCCAATAGGCATACTGACCCGATGACCCAGCACTGTCTGGGTCAGGTCAATGTGGGAGATGTCCACCAGAGCCCGCGGACGAAGACGGTACCTGGCCAACAAAATACAAACGAATCAACTGGTGTTCCAGTTGTTTTCGTGACCTTTATTGACAAAATGCACTGTTGCTTTGTTGGGATTATATCAGGTGGCGGAAGCTATGTGAGGTTATTGTTGGATATGGACCTGAAATGTGTGCTCCTTTTGAGTTTTGCCCCGAGTAGTGATGGTTTGGCTATTATTATTAGGAACAACGTTGTACTCCAAACAATCAGTGTTGTCACTGTTTGAACCTAGATTTCACACCATGGCCTTGTCCTGCACTGCATCTGTGGCTGCGGCCGGCAGCTATAATCTGTGGCTGTGGCCGGCAGCTATAATCTGTGGCTGTGGCCGGCAGCTATAATCTGTGGCTGTGGCCGGCAGCTATAATCTGTGGCTGTGGCCGGCAGCTATAATCTGTGGCTGTGGCCGGCAGCTATAATATGTGGCTGTGGCCGGCAACTATAATCTGTGGCTGTGGCCGGCAGCTATAATCTGTGGCTGTGGCCGGCAGCTATAATCTGTGGCTGTGGCCGGCAGTTATAATCTGTGGCTGTGGCCGGCAGCTATAATCTGTGGCTGTGGCCGGCAGCTATAATCTGTGGCTGTGGCCGGCAGCTATAATCTGTGGCTGTGGCCGGCAGCTATAATCTGTGGCTGTGGCCGGCAGCTATAATCTGTGGCTGTGGCCGGCAGCTATAATCTGTGGCTGTGGCCGGCAGCTATAATCTGTGGCTGTGGCCGGCAGCTATAATCTGTGGCTGTGGCCGGCAGCTATAATCTGTGGCTGTGGCCGGTAGCTATGGCTGTGGCCGGAGCTATGACCGGCAGCTGTGGCTGTGGCCGGCATATATGATCTGCAGCTGTGACCGGCAGCGGTGGCTGTGGCCGGCATATATGATCTGCAGCTGTGACCGGCAGCGGTGGCTGTGGCCGGCATATATGATCTGCAGCTGTGACCGGCAGCGGTGGCTGTGGCCGGCATATATGATCTGCAGCTGTGACCGGCAGCGGTGGCTGTGGCCGGCATATATGATCTGCAGCTGTGACCGGCAGCGGTGGCTGTGGCCGGCATATATGATCTGCAGCTGTGACCGGCAGCTGTGGCTGTGGCCGGCATATATGATCTGCAGCTGTGACCGGCAGCGGTGGCTGTGGCCGGCATATATGATCTGCAGCTGTGACCGGCAGCTGTGGCTGTGGCCGGCATATATGATCTGCAGCTGTGACCGGCAGCGGTGGCTGTGGCCGGCATATATGATCTGCAGATGTGACCGGCAGCTGTGGCTGTGGCCGGCATATATGATCTGCAGCTGTGACCGGCAGCGGTGGCTGTGGCCGGCATATATGATCTGCAGCTGTGACCGGCAGCGGTGGCTGTGGCCGGCATATATGATCTGCAGCTGTGACCGGTAGCTGTGGCTGTGGCCGGCATATATGATCTGCAGCTGTGACCGGTAGCTGTGGCTGTGGCCGGCATATATGATCTGCAGCTGTGGCCGGCAGCTGTGGCCAGCAGCTGTGACCGGTAGCTGTGGCTGTGGCCGGCATCTATGATCTGCAGCTGTGGCCAGCAGCTGTGGCCGGCATCTATGATCTGCAGCTGTGGCCGGTAGCTGTGGCCGGCAGCTGTGGCTGCGAGGCTCACCGCTGGTAAGCTGAGACGTTGTCCTTGAGCGTCTCCTCGTCGTCAGCGCCGCTGTTGTAGTATCCACGGGTGTTGTTGTCCAGACGGGACAGCGCCGACTTCTCCAGGTCATCGATGCAGCACACCACGCGCGACATTGTCTGTAAACTGAGCACGGCCACAGATCCGTAAACAAAACGAAACAAAACGTGACACTGATGCTCTCCGCGGGTCGCTGAGATGCAGGCGAAGACTGAGTTGCTACGCAGTGGTACTCAGGGTTGCTATCGTTTTCTTCCGGCGAAACCTGTATGCGCTGAATGCGTGTTTTGCAGTTGATGTACAGTCGGTCCCATAATGAACTTCCCTAGCTCTGGGTCTCCCACGGTAGGCAAAACGATATCTGGCTGAATCCCGCCCGCACCGAGGCGGGGCAGGACCGGTTTGACGGCTCGCCCGGTGCCGGCCGATACTTGGCGGAATCTGCCCTTTTTCCCCGGAGCGGCCTTAAGCCATGTTCCGGGAGGGGGGGGGGGGAAATACTTCTGGCAATTTGCCAGGAAAATAATTACGTTAACCGGTTGATGTGAACCCGGATCAAGCTAGGGAATAGGGTATCTATTTTACGTTAGGTGAATTGTTCAAAGTAAATATAATGTCTATCTTACGTTAAGTATTTCGTTCAAAGTCAAAATTAAGTAAAACACGAGACACACATACATACATATTTTATTCCATACACACACAGATACACATACACTTGGACAGAATCTGCACCGCTCCGTCCTGGTCTGACTCACACAGGCCGATCGGGGAATAACAATGCGCATGCGTGGCGAGGCTGTGTGTCGGACCGTGGTTGGAAATATACGCATACCTAGAATGTCAAGTTAGCGACGATGTCTGTGATGACCAGTTTTAAGAAAACCATGGTCTGTGAAGCATCGCTAAGTGTGTAATTGATAGAATACTGCACGGGCTATACTTTAAGACGAATATTTGTATATCAAGTTGACCGATACCGTCGTCACAGATGTCGTCTCGGAAATGGCTTTCCGTCGTGTCGCTTGCGACGATTGAGCAATTTGCATTGCGCCAAAAAATAAAGTGTCGATATTTTGACCTGATCTCAACGTCAAGGTCAAATTTAAACACGTAGCCAGTCAGATGTTCTATCAGCTACACACCTGGCGATGCTTCATAGACCTAAGGTTTGCAATACTGTCGTCGCAGATATCGTCGCTAACTTAATGGATATAAACCCGCCCGGGTGTGTTTGTGGAGCGTGAAGGACGGAGCGGCGTGATGCGAACAAAGCAGTGTGAGGACCACTGCATTTGTCTGGATTTTCGTGTAGAATCATCAGGTGGACGTTTGCATTCGTAATTTCGGGGTTCTGCATTGCACATGACACGTGGCATGATTAAGAAAGAAATACACGTAAAAGCGGCTGGTGCCAGCGCGGTTCGAACCTACGACCAATCTACGAACACGCTAGGAGTAGACACCGGTAGACCTGTTAAAAAATAACCGACTTTCAGCGAGACCTTCTCCCCTGGTATTTTCCCATTGCTGTTCGGCCCAATAGGCAGCATGCCAAGTTTCAGCTCTCTGGGTGTACCTTTAACCCTCCCGCACGAGCGCCGAATCCGCCCCATAGAGACGGCTATATATAAATGTATATATGTATGGTCAAATGATGTCAATAGATGTCAGCACCGTCATTTTCGAGCGAACGGCTGATCGACAAAGGAAGCAGAGTTTATGAATAAAAAGGCACCCAGGTGCCACTGCTAGCTACTATATATCGTGTTGCTTGAACCGAGGCTCAAATTAGCTCGAACAAGAGGAGCAGCAATGTTCGATTTAGTTATAGACCTTGCAATTTGACGTCCTATTTTCACTAACATAGCAAAGCCAGTCACTGTCTTGGCGAGTTACTTTCGATATAGGAACTGCACCTCTTTCTTCTCTTCCCCCTAATGGGTGCTATGTGCTGTGTCACATTTCCGGCCGCTGCCCCCGTCCGGCCGCCCGGCCGGCGGAGAATATGTACGTATTTACGGTATAAACACTCCGATACATTAAACCGGCTATTCTGAGCGTCGTGTCAGGGTTAAAAGATGAGAGACATGCTAAAAACGACACACATGCGTACACTGAGTAGAACAACAAAACACAATACACGATCGCAAGCACACACATCACAGCACATCAGATGTCAAGTAAAAGAGCGCCAACTTTACGTCTAAATGACGGTAAAGACATGTCACGAATGTCCCGAGACAGGGTGGTGTACCGCTGCACCGTACTATATAAAAAGCGACGCTTGCCGGTTGTAGTTCTCACGCGCGGGAGGGCCAAATCAGCGTCCTGGCGGGTGCTTCTGGAACGAAGTTCTGAATTGGCCGAAAGCTGGGAAGCGAGAGCCTGCGGTTCCCCGGTGCTGCGAATTTTGTGAAGAAGGTTGGGAGATTGAAGTTCGTACAGCTGCCGGGCGGTGAGCCAGCCCAGTTCATCTTGCACGTCCGATATGTGGTCGAATTTACGTTGGCCAGAGACAGCGCGCAAACCAAAATTGACTACCTTTTGGAGGCGCTGCATGTTATTTTCTAACCCGTTGCCAAAGACCGTCAAACAATATCGGACGTACGAGAGGACCAAGGCGTCGACTATTACAGGTAGAAGTGACGAGGGGATCTGATGACGCACGTGAGACAGGCCGATGAGGATACCGTTACATTTTTTTTTGACGAGGGCAGATACGTGCGAGTCCCACGAGAGGTGCTTGTCGAATTGTACGCCAAGATTCCTCACCGTGGGGCTCTCACGCACTATGTCCTCACGGAACCGAATAGTGGTAGTGGTTATGCCACGACAATTTTGACGAGAACCACAGACAATGAACTCTGTATTGCCGGTATTTACTTTCAAACCATGGGAATGAAACCAGGCATCGATAGATGATAAAGCCAGTTCCATTGTAGCAATGAGCTAAGGGAGGGATCCTTTTTTGCCTGAGACCAGAATTTGGGTATCGTCAGCGTACTGCACCACGTGCGCCTCAGGGGCAAAGAGGGATATTTCATTGGCAAAAATCTGGTATAGGAGTGGGCCGAGTGAGGATCCTTGGAAAACACCGATAGGATTGCGTAGGGATCGGGAAAGGTGGCGGTTCCCACGCCCGTCAGCTGTACAAACAGATTGAGTATGGCCAGTGAGATAAGAGGAAAACCAGGTAGGATCGATAGAATAGGTTTGAAGTATGGAAAGGAGCTTTGCGTGGTCGATCACGTCAAAGCATTTTGACAGGTCAATTAGACAGAGGAGAGTGATGTCCTGACGGTCGGTGGTGGAAAGGATATGATCGGATACGGTAATAAGCGCAGTTTCTGTGGAGTGATTTGAACGAAAACCGTGCTGGGATGAGGAAAAAAGGTGATTGTTGGCCATGGTGATTGTTGGCCAGGTGATTGGTACAGTTGTCGATGAACAACTCTCTATAAGTTTTGGAAAGGCTGAGACGATGGAGATGGGACGGAAGTTTGATGTTTCGGAAAGGATTTGTGAATAGGATGCACGATAGTGTTTCCGGGACGCGGGATATTCACAGGTTGTGAGCAGACTTGTCAACGATTCAATGTGAATCGGCTACTTTTGATTGAATCATTCTTATTTCAAATGAATGACTCATGAATCGATTCACCTCATGCGCAAACCTGTTGTGAGTCACTGATTGAATCATTCATACAGAGAAAATAGGCTGATTGAATCATTCATTGCTCAAAGAATCATTCTTTTTTGGTCGAACAGCATAAACTGTCCACAAAATATGCCAGCGGCCCAGCATTCTCTGTGCCCTGTGGTCAAACCAGGCACTTAATGGCTAATTATATGAGCTCTGTGTCCTGAGCTGTAGCCTGTAATTCATCTATGCGTAAAGAAAGCGAGGCTTTGTGTCCAACTCCAGTGGGCACAAAGCCACTGTTCAATCAGCCCCAACTAGGTGAATACCTTGGAACTGGTAAGGTTAGGGGTAGGTACCTAAATACTTAGAAAAGGTAACTAACTCATACTTTGGTTCATAAACCACACAGTACACGCACACCTTTTTCACACGAAAAATTATCAAAAGGTACCCACCCTTTCCTAATTTCTAGGCTATACCATATCAAAAACTAAATCATAAACAAACATTTGCATGACCTCCGCATGTCCCAAATATCACTGTCGCATCGACGCCGCTTTATTCCACATCATGCTTTATAAAAAAATAATACTTAATGCAAAATAAAAATAAATGTTCTATTCGCTTAAAAAAGTGAAACGTTAAGTCATTAATGCTTTTGGAACTTGGATTTTTGCAATTATAATCAATATTATGAATATCATTTTATAATCAAAATAAACAACACGCGTGTCCAATTGGCTCACATTCACATTCACATTCGGAAACACATTCGCGGACTATTTGGATTGGCTTCAAAATTGGTACACAGATAGATCACGACCTAGTGATCATTCTGGTAAAATCTTAAAGAGTCGCAAATTCAAAATCAAAGGATTTAGAGCAGGTCATATGTTTAAGGTCAAACAGCAGACTATTCTGATGTGCATGCAAATTGGCACACAGGTAGAGCATGACCTCCCTAGCACGCTCATACAATCTTAAGAGTCGCACATTCAAAATCAAAGGAGTTAGACAAAGGAGTCGACACTTCCCTTTAATGTTGAGTGATTGAATCAAGATTGAATCATTCATTATGGTAATGTTGAGTGATTGAATCATGATTTAATCATTCATTATGGTAGTGTTGAGTGATTGAATCATGATTGAATCATTCATTATGGTAATGTTGAGTGATTGAATCATGATTGAATCATTCATTATGGTCCGTGAATCACTGTGAATCGACTCATGACATATGAATCATTGACAAGTCTGGTTGTGAGACAGGTGTTCATGATATGAAGGAAGACATGGCCGATGACGTCGAAACAAAGTTTTAAAATCCGGGTGCAGATGCCGTCAGAACCACAGGCTCCTGAATTTTTCATAGAAAAGAGGACATAACGGAGACAGTCGTGAAAGACGTGAAAAGAAAGACGTGCGCGTGCGCGTGCGCGTGCGCGTGCGCGTGCGCGTGCGCGTGCGCGTATATATATATATATATATATATATATATATATATATATATATATATATATATATATATATATATATATATATATATATATATATATATATATATATATATATATATATATATATATATATATAACACATCTCTGCCTCTGTACGACAAGGTACTAGAAGCAGGCTGATCAGGGTTTGGACGTGTATGTGATATGTGCGATTTTTCTTTCGGAGGAGAGGAGAAGTAGTTCGGCGCGAATATGTGACACGATTTTGTGATGAATGATCTGTACGATGCGATGCGCTAGAAACCGTTGTGACCATCAGTGACTTAGTTTTAGTACCGTGTATAACTATGTAAAAATGTAAACTGCCTATTGTACTATGAATGATACGTAAAACTAAAATAATGATTCTTGAAAATGATCTTAGTAGATCGAAACGTCGAAAAATATAATCATGACCTTTAACCCTGATGATATCCTTTGGGAATATTCTATACAAGCACACACCAGAAAACAAGAAATGCATTCGCCTCCTAGAACAACTTAACAAGAAGATTATCAACGCTCACTATGCTGTCGAATTCAATCGAATATATATATATATATATATATATATATATATATATATATATATATATATATATATATATATATATATATATATATATATATATATATATATATACATATATATATATATATATATATATATATATAATATATATATATAATATATATATATATATATAAAATCAACAGTGGTATGCAGGTCGTCGAATACTGCCACTCGGTGGCCTGGTTGGCCATTAAACATGCAGCTCTAATCAGAGTATTCGCGTGTGTGCCGCAAAATCTCGGCCGCGCCATTCATGTCTTTATTTGAAGTTGCCAGATGGTTAGCGACTAGCTAGATGATGTCATTTCCCCAAATCGACAACAAATATATTAATATAATAAGTTTGCTGATGTCTGTCCGATCTATTTTCCCTCAACATATATCGTGAAATACAACTGACCCCCAAAAAACATGAGTCGCTATGTTATTTATAAGAAGGTACCAGAAAATATCATAAATAAACTAGATTAGGTCCCTCAGGAATGTGGTACTTTACGGATGGTACCAACGAAATAAAAGAACCATCGTGAAAACGGCTAATGGGTACCAACTTACGGTGGGAAACCGACTATTTTGTTGTCTATCGCGACCGTAGCGTCACGTGGTGGCAAGAGAATATCATTATGAGACAGACTGTACACATTGAAGCGATAGTGGGATATTTCCCGACCAATCGGATGCAGCTGGTTATATTGGCAGGAATGCTCGGACAAGGTCCAATTCCACCTCGCTGCTGTTCGACGCTGTCGGAATGGCCCCGGTTTCAGTGAGGTTCTGGGACCAGCGAGTCTCGTTGCCCTACGGAGTTTTTCGACTAAGGTCAGCGACCCTGCGTCAATCGTACTTTATCTACCGTCCTTTTACATAGCTATATAGCCTCTGTCGTCTAGCAAGATTACCATCCGTCATTCACGTGTCACATCACTCCAAAGTTTCGACATCAGCGCGAACTTACCTCGGTGCGTGAATCGTGTATAGTGTACACAAAGCACTGACTACAAGTCGCTCCTGCCGGCGTCGTGCGCGTCCCGCCGCTCCCTCTGTCAGCGGACGAGTGAGGGTAAACTCCGCCACCCCTGGCAAGGTCGTCTGTCTGAACAGCGGCGGCGACTGCGCGCCAGCGCACGGACCGGCCCGGCTGCGCCGTGACTAGCCGAGCCGGGTCGAGCCGGGCCAGGCGGAGCCGACGACGCGCCGGATTGGCCCGCTGCCAGGGCCCGAGAGGCTCATTGGGTGATGGTCAGGCACGTTGTGTTGATGTTTAGCTTCTAGGTAGAGCTGCCACCGTCAAACACCTAAGTGGACAAACTGGGATTGACCAGCAATAGTTTCGGTAGTGATGTCGCTCAACTCTCAGGGAAGGTTAGTGGAGAAGGGAGTATGACGAGACATGTTAGGTTAAAATGATTGTTTTTACATTACTAGGCCCGTCGGTTGTCACAGACTTCGTGGCCGTTCAGCTAGAACAATTACTTCCGTATGGAAGTAAATATCCTTGCGTACCACACTAACTGGGGTTATTCTAGCGATATAAGTACTAGACAAAAACATCGGATGGATGTGGGGTAAAACAAAACTGTCTAGCGTAGCAACAACATCTGCATTATACTGGTATTCGATTACATATTTATATTGTGACTGAAAGGCGCCATTTGAAGTTATCGAAATCATTTGCTGGGGGAGTTTGCACGTGGCCAACACAATAAGGGAAGGTGGGTATGGTTCGGACGGCAGGATAGTCCGGGCAAGTCGAATTTCTCGAAAATTTTACAGGAAATAGTTCACCTTCAACATGGGTTTTGAACTGAGATAACAGTTGAGTAACCGGTGTTGGAAAACCCCTATCTGCAAGTTCTCTTTACTGAAAAGACTCCAGCCGAATATATTTGATTTTGTTTGCGAAGGAATGTGGTGCGGACGAAAGAATGCGGTGCTGACGATGCCTGGGCAGAGGCTATACAATCAGCCAATCAGCTTGCAGCTGGTGCTAGCAAGCGAACCGCCGGCCGCCGGTTGGCACTTCTCTAATGCGAGTCTATCCTTACGCGACTACTTTCGAATTTGATTGGCTGAACCATTTTTTCTCTCATTCGCGTGACGTTAGGACTCTGACTCAGAGAATATGTATATAGTTTTGATAACATGAATAATTTACGACCTTCTGTCCTGAATCGGCGCGATGTATGGCCATTTTTGACAATATAAAATAAATTGTATTAAAAAATATAATCAAATCGTGTTTGTAAAAAATGTTCCAAGAGTGAACTATTTCCTTTATTAAAGGGAATGTTTCACCTTTGTATTATATAAATTATTCAAAGCTGCTGCGAGGAACATGATTAGCGTTATCAATAACATCGGAATCAGTGACCTTATCCTCGTTGTTTTTATATTATTTAAGAAAGAAGTTTAAAAATGACTTGTTTATTGATATTTCGACGGCAGGCCTTTTTCAAAATTACATTTATGGATATACAATGTTCACATAAATATCTTACTTATGATAACATCTTATTTATGTGCACATTGTATATCCATAGATGTAATTTTGAAAAAGGTCTGCGGCCGAAATATCAATAAACAAGTCATTTTTAAAGTTTTCTCTTCTTAAATAATATAAAAAACAACGAGGATAAGGTCACTGATTCCGATGTTATTGATAACCTTTGTATTAGTTTTAAACTGAGATAGCCATTATCTTGGGCCGGTATTAAAATGTCTAAATCACTAAAGTCATTTTTCCCAAAACTTAACCGTTTTTAAGCAATTCAATTTACCATTTGCAAAATGACTCCAGGCTGGTGCAGCCGCCGATTGGCTGACAGCCACTTTTCAGCCAATCCCACTTTGTTAGCCAATCAGTGGCGGTCTATAGCTCAATAATGACGTCATTTACACAAATCTAAAAACTTAATTTGTATAAAGTTAAGTGACTTTTCGAGTGAAAAAATATCACTATCGTTTTCAGCAGCACTTACTTCATATTTTCGACTACAACCAGCATATATCCGACAACTTTCAGAAAGGTGAAACATTCCCTTTAAAGGGAATAGTTCACCTTCAACATTAGTTTTAAACTGAGATAGCAGTTTTGTAGCCCGTGTTGGGAAACCCCTATCTGCAAGTTTTCTTGACTGAAAAGACTCCAGCCGAATATATTTGAGTTTTTGGCGAAGGAATGCGGTGCTGGCGAAAGAATGTTGTACTGGTTCTAGCCCGGGCAGAGGCTATCCCATCAGCCAATCAGCTTGCAGCTGGTGCTAGCAAGCGATCGCCGGCCGCTGGTTGGCACATCTCCAATGCGAGTCTATCTTTACGCGACTACTTTCGAATCTGATTGGCTGAACTATTGTTTACATTCGCGTGACGTCAGGAGTCTGACTCAGAGAGTATGCATATAGTTTTGATAAACAATACAAATGTACGGCCTTCTGTCCTGAATCGGCGCGATATAAGGCCATTTTTGACAATATAAAAATAAATTGTATTAAAAAATATAATCAAATCGTGTTGGGTAACAATTTTCCAAGGTGAACTATTTCCTTTAAGCGGTGACACCAGCGGTGAGTATATTTCGCCCTCTTTGCGGGTGGGGTACATTCGGACATTTGACATGTGCGTTTACACTCCTGTCGTCTTTGTATTGCAATATAACTATAATTTTGATTGATAAATACCAGTGGCACATCACCCAAATAACATCAGTATTTGGAGTTCCTCAGGATGGGACAGTTTTCGAGCTATTGGTGATGAACGAAAAAGTGTCCAAATCATACCCACCTTCCCCTATCACCATTTCAAGAATAATTCAAAATGATTACCACAGCTAAATGATATCATGGCCGGCCGACAGCAGTACTGTAGCCACGTCCAGGCACGTAGCCAAGGAGAGGGGGGGGGGGGGGGTGCGCTCGCTGCCCGCCGCCCCCCCCCCTCCTGGAGGTCATGAGGGCCATTTTCGGTGGCGGAAAAGGGCCGACGAGACCGCGCGAAGCGCGGTTTCATGGACTCTTTTTCGCGTGGTCTTTAGAGAGTTTAGAGCACTTCAGAGGCCCTTTAGGCCACCAGGACCCTCTGGAAGACCAGAGGGCCCCTTGGACGTTCAAAAGAGCCCTGTGCATGTCAGAGGGAGGGGTAGTACAGTGTGGTGTCCTTATGGATAAGGTTGGGGACAAAATGCTCTTTCTCATGAAGTACTCGGGGGTCAAAATGCCAGCAAAAATCATTACTTTGTCATTCCTGTACAAATTTACTAAGCGATCATGTCCTTAGAAATACTGATCGTCAAAACCACTTCAGATGTATTATTCACTTAATCATCATATTCATCACATCAGTATGCATGTACATTTACATTTTTGTTTTAAATTAGCAGTTGCGTTGCAGCTCTTGATTGCCAATAATAATAAATTACATTAAAAACAAATCCGGCGAAGGAACAAACAAATTCGGACGATAGATTCAACACGTGGGGTCGGGTCACTGAACCAAAAATTCACTTGGGTCTTCAAGAATGGCCTATAATAACATCATCCAGAAGGAATTGGGCTGATATGCGTATCCTCAGAATAGGAAGCATTTGAATATCTCCCCATTGACTTATAATGGGGAAATCACGAAATTGAGCCGACCTTAGGTCACCGATATACACAATCCGAGATAAACGAATTGTTGGTACCATTACCCTTATGAAATCCTGTAAGTACGAAATCGATCGGCCAAAAACTGTGGCTGTGGTACGACCGCACACTTTTTTGGAGGTGGGGTCACGTGACCTGACCTGGTGATCTGACCTGAGATGACCCGGAGTCAAGAATTTTACAATATGTGGACAATTGATGCCTTAACAGTTGGTGCCAAAAACGGCGGCGCTGCGCGCCGCCGTTTTTCGCAATCCTCGAAAAACCTTAGGGGGCGTCTAAACGTCCCTCCCCCGGCACGGCGCGGGAAATCCGGACAATAGATTCCCCGGGGCCGGGGCCGGGTACTAGTGAATTTTCAATGGAGGTCTATCGTCAGGACCATGTATTTGATTGTCTTGGGACCCCACCCTCTAGCTCGAACACTGGCGGATCCATAGGGAGGGGGGGGGGGGGCGGCAGGGCGGCAGGGGCAAAAGCCCCCCATCCCACGCTCGGCGGGGGCGGCAATAGAAATCAGCCCCCACCAAATCCGCTTAAACTGGCGACTAAAAATGGGTACTGACTGCGAAAAATAACTTTTTGCGACCAAAAAATCGTTTTTTTCCTTGTTCGTGTTTCCTCTATTTTGTAGCATTGTGGTAGCAGGAGGGAAAGTGGCGCGTGCATATTTGGAAATGTCTAATACAAAATCCAGACCCATCATACTTAAGTAGCCATAAGTCAGCCAAAGCTAAAGATATTGCTTTGCAATTAGCTTTGGGTATTGTCTATACTTCGTTCTCCAATATATATTCTGTTTTTTTTAACATGTTTGGAAATTTCGATTTTGTGGATTTTTTTCTCGCAATTTGTTTCTTCTTCATAAAATCATATAAAATATCAAATAATATGCAAAGGCCGGAACATATATTGGAGAACCAAGTATGGACGATGCCCAAACCAAATATGTCAAAGCAATATCTTGAGCGTTGACTGACTTATGGCTCCCTAAGCAGTGGCGTACGCAGACATTCACAAAGGACCAGGTCATTGCCTTGAGGGGCGCCACCCGATGGACAGGGCTGCCACCAATATTGGCGAAATTGTACACGGGGGGGGGGGGGGGGCGCCTCGCACCGTGCGGAAGGAGAGTCACTGGTCGGAGGGGCGCCGTCACTCGCCGAAGAGGGACAGTCACTCGCTGGAGGGGTGCCGTCACTGGCCGGAGGGGCGCTGTCACGGGCCGGAGAGGCGCCGTCCATGGTCGGGGACGCGCTCACTGGCCGGGGGCGCCGTCACTGGCCGCAAGAGTGCCGTCACTGGCCGGGGGAGCGTCCTCACTGGCCGGAGTGGCGCCGTCACTGGCCAGAGCGGCGTCGTGACTGATCGGAGGGGTGCCCGTTTTGCATGGGCGCCTCGGGTCCAAAGGACCAGGTCATGACCTGCATGACCTGATAGTTGATACTCGGTACGCCACTGTCCCTAAGTATGATGGGCCTTAACTTTGTATTCGACATTTCGGAGGCAGGTCGGAGGGGCCCCTGAGCAGGGTTGTGGCCGATGACGCAATTGACTCAAGTTGTCACCATTTTGTACAGGTCACTGCAAAAGTAATGGTTGGTACTACTGTAGATGGGTAAAACCTAGCAGCGTTTCATAACAACAATAGGTATTCCTGAAAAAATAAACGGCACATCTCTGTCGTACAAATAGGCAGCTCTCTATCACTTTTCACTATTCTACGACTTCAAATAAAATCACAATATTCGAAAAACCTGATTCTCTCCCCACTTAGTGTACTGAGGCGTCTCGACCCTGAGACCGCCTATGATCGGAGAGTTGTAAGCCCACGCCGGCACAGCATCGTGCGTAGTAGCTCGCATTTAGCGGATCCTCGAGTAGAGGCTATTCATTGTAGTAAGAACGTAGTAGCGGCAGACTCCGCGTCAGCCAATAGTTGTCCTATGCCCGCCTTACAAACCGGCATCGTAAGGGTCAAAGGTCACCGATACGCAGAGCGCTGGCTCGGCGGAGAAGCGGTTTGACTGGGTTTCTGGGGCATGAGTGGTGATGGAGGTGCAAATTGTGTATAGAGGTGCAAAGTTCTGAATATCTTACATGTAGAGTGATGTAACGTAATTATAAAACAAATGCAGATTTGTGTTTTCATCAGTATGCATTTGTTTACTCAAATAGTGGAAAGAGACAGTCAGGGAGAGAGAACAAGAGAAAGAGAGAAAGAGATAATGAGAGAACGAGAGGACGAGAGGACGAGAAAACGAGAAAACGAGAAAACGAGAAAACGAGAAAACGAGAAAACGAGAAAACGAGAAAACGAGAGAATGAGAGAATGAGAGAATGAGAGAATGAGAGAACGAGCGAAAGAGCGAAAGAGCGAAAGAGAGAAAGAGAGAAAGAGAGAAAGAGAGAAAGAGAGAAAGAGAGAAAGAGAGAAAAGGAAAAAGAGAGAAAGAGAGAAAAGGAAAAAGAGAGAAAGAGAGAAAGAGAGAAAGAGAGAAAGAGAGAGATAAAGAGAGAGAAAGAGAAAGAGAGAGAGAGAGAGAGAGAGAGAGAGAGAGAGAGAGAGAGAGAGAGAGAGAGAGAGAGAGAGAGAGAGAGAGAGAGAGAGAGAGAGAGAGAGAGAGAGAGAGAGAGAGAGAGAGAGAGAGAGAGAGAGAGAGAGAGAGAGAGAGAGAGAGAGAGAGAGAGAGAGAGAGAGAGAGAGAGAGAGAGAGAGAAAAAAGAGAGAAAGAGAGAAAGAGGGAAAGAGGGAAAGAGGGAAAGAGGGAAAGAGATACAGAGATACAGAGATACAGAGATACAGAGATACAGAGATACAGAGATACAGAGATACAGAGATACAGAGATACAGAGATAAAGAGAGAAAGAGAGAAAGAGAGAAAGAGAGAAAGAGAGAAAGAGAGAAAGAGAGAAAGAGAGAAAGAGAGAAAGAGAGAAAGAGAGAAAGAGAGAAAGAGAGAAAGAGAGAAAGAGAAAGAGAGAAAGAGATAAAGAGATAAAGAGATAATGAGAGGACGAGAGGACGAGAGGACGAGAAAACGAGAAAACGAGAAAACGAGAAAACGAGAAAACGAGAAAACGAGAAAACGAGAGATGAGAGAATGAGAGAATGAGAGAATGAGAGAATGAGAGAATGAGAGAATGAGAGAATGAGAGAATGAGAGAATGAGAGAATGAGAGAATGAGAGAATGAGAGAATGTAATGTTCCGAGCTCCTCCTTCTCCTTGGCTCCTCAAACACACGATAACTCGGCTGATAACAGACTGACTGTATTTGTTCAGCGGGCACCAGCGGGACGGGACCCTCGCCGGGCCCGCCTCGGGCACAGGTCAGATGAAGGTCATCGCCGCCAGGCGGCCAATCACGAACGCACTGTGCACTGCGCTGCGCGACAGTGCCCACACATAACTAAACACTACAGAGAACGAGCGAAAGAGCGAAAGAGCGAAAGAGCGAAAGAGCGAAAGAGCGAAAGAGCGAAAGAGAGAAAGAGAGAAAGAGAGAAAAGGAAAAAGAGAGAAAGAGAGAAAGAAAGAGAGAGATAAAGAGAGAGAACGAGAAAGAGAAAAAGAGAGAGAGAGAGAGAGAGAGAGAGAGAGAGAGAGAGAGAGAGAGAGAGAGAGAGAGAGAGAGAGAGAGAGAGAGAGAGAGAGAGAGAGAGAGAGAGAGAGAGAGAGAGAGAGAGAGAGAGAGAGAGAGAGAGAGAGAGAGAGAGAGAGAGAGAGAGAGAGAGAGAGAGAGAGAGAGAGAGAGAGAGAGAGAGAGAGAGAGAGAGAGAGAGAGAGAGAGAGAGAGAGAGAGAGAGAGAGAGGGAGAGAGCGGGAGAGAGCGGGAGAGAGCGGGAGAGAGCGGGAGAGAGCGGGAGAGAGCGGGAGAGAGCGGGAGAGAGCGGGAGAGAGCGGGAGAGAGCGGGAGAGAGCGGGAGAGAGCGGGAGAGAGCGGGAGAGAGCGGGAGAGAGCGGGAGAGAGCGGGAGAGAGCGGGAGAGAGCGGGAGAGAGCGGGAGAGAGCGGGAGAGAGCGGGAGAGAGCGGGAGAGAGCGGGAGAGAGCGGGAGAGAGCGGGAGAGAGCGGGAGAGAGCGGGAGAGAGCGGGAGAGAGCGGGAGAGAGCGGGAGAGAGCGGGAGAGAGCGGGAGAGAGCGGGAGAGAGCGGGAGAGAGCGGGAGAGAGCGGGAGAGAGCGGGAGAGAGCGGGAGAGAGCGGGAGAGAGCGGGAGAGAGCGGGAGAGAGCGGGAGAGAGCGGGAGAGAGCGGGAGAGAGCGGGAGAGAGCGGGAGAGAGCGGGAGAGAGCGGGAGAGAGCGGGAGAGAGCGGGAGAGAGCGGGAGAGAGCGGGAGAGAGCGGGAGAGAGCGGGAGAGAGCGGGAGAGAGCGGGAGAGAGCGGGAGAGAGCGGGAGAGAGCGGGAGAGAGCGGGAGAGAGCGGGAGAGAGCGGGAGAGAGCGGGAGAGAGCGGGAGAGAGCGGGAGAGAGCGGGAGAGAGCGGGAGAGAGCGGGAGAGAGCGGGAGAGAGCGGGAGAGAGCGGGAGAGAGCGGGAGAGAGCGGGAGAGAGCGGGAGAGAGCGGGAGAGAGCGGGAGAGAGCGGGAGAGAGCGGGAGAGAGCGGGAGAGAGCGGGAGAGAGCGGGAGAGAGCGGGAGAGAGCGGGAGAGAGCGGGAGAGAGCGGGAGAGAGCGGGAGAGAGCGGGAGAGAGCGGGAGAGAGCGGGAGAGAGCGGGAGAGAGCGGGAGAGAGCGGGAGAGAGCGGGAGAGAGCGGGAGAGAGCGGGAGAGAGCGGGAGAGAGCGGGAGAGAGCGGGAGAGAGCGGGAGAGAGCGGGAGAGAGCGGGAGAGAGCGGGAGAGAGCGGGAGAGAGCGGGAGAGAGCGGGAGAGAGCGGGAGAGAGCGGGAGAGAGCGGGAGAGAGCGGGAGAGAGCGGGAGAGAGCGGGAGAGAGCGGGAGAGAGCGGGAGAGAGCGGGAGAGAGCGGGAGAGAGCGGGAGAGAGCGGGAGATGATGAAGTAGCCAGCAAGCTTAGAGATACATATTTACATTTTCCCACAAAAATGAAGTTATTACTTGAAATGACAGACGAGACCAACATATATTGTAAATTGATCACATATTGCATTGTATACAAATTCATACCGAAAGATATTTCATGTTAAAGTTGACAAGCGTTCCACACTTTTAACGACCTCAATCAAAACAAATATCATGTACTTGGTAACGAATTTCGGTTGGCACCAAAATCTGGTATTGCGTTTTGACAAAATGGTTTAGAAAATACTTCTTGCACTCTGTCTATTATTATTATTCCCTAATATCCTTCACAATCAACAAAGATGTAATACAATGGTATCCAAATTAGCAGTTAACTCATGCACCCAACGACGGTCTAGTTAGTGGTTGCAACTTGCAACCCTCAATTTTTGAAAACAATTGTCATAGTGGTTCATTTATTTTCAACATTCGGAGTTTTGTATAGTTTTGCCTCTGTCTGTATATAATACAAATCAATAAAATAACCACTTTTCCCAAAATAATCAACATAAAATAGTGCAGAAAATAAATCAAACGGTCAATATTCCCTTTAAGTAAGATAAATCTATTTAATTATTATATAACACGGAGGGCTGAGACGGTATGGCAAAAATTACTGCCTCAGCTCTCTGTGCTAAAACGTACAGAATGCATGAAATATAAATAATACATTTACTAATTAATAATAATTAATAATTAATTACATTAATTACATTAATTTCATTTAATAACTAACTTTTCCATACATTTCATGCCATTCCATTCACCTTGCTTATTGTTCCACCCATATAATGACATCACCAATGTCTCATTTGTGAAAAGCAGTATTCAGGATATGTGGATCGACGATTTTTTTTAGGATGGTGAGCTGAAGACGGTTCTATACCATGATATCCCAAATTTGGAAATCGGATAATACCGGCCAGCTAGTTGGGCATTCCCCACAGCGAACATTTTCGGTGTAAATCAGATATTTCAAGTTAGAGCATCTTCAAATGTATTTATCATATAAGAAATACCACGTAAACTAAAACGTATATGAGAAAACATAACATCTAACAACGAACAAGCATATTATAATGAGGTTGGTAATGTTTAGAAAAAGGTAGTGAGCACTGTCGGCAATGATTGCAATGATTGCAAGCTATTATCGTCGTGTCTATGATTGTCGCTTATTGTTTGGGTAATAAATTTGTTCGATGATTGAAATGACATCGATTTGGTTAGCTAAACCCTTGTTATTGTGGTCGATATTACCTCGTTGGTTGTTTTTCCATGCTGCAAGATTCTGGTGTGCACACTCTTTTTTAAAAAAGAGTGACAAAAGCAAACCGTTTTCGTGCACAATGAGCTACTCATGTTAATAGTTTTATGTTTTGGCATGTCTCAACGATTTTCAGGAAATGGTGTATATTTATTATAAACATTGACATTTTCTCAAACACTTATAACTTTTGATACACTTGTGAGGATATTCAAAACCGAATTGATTTGCAGTTAATAAGCTGAAAGTCGAATTGATTGTCCATCCGCCATAGGTGCAAAGGTATTATAAAAACGGATCTAATAAACGTTTGAGGCGAGGCAAAAATAAATTTCAAGAAATTGTAATTCCATTTTAAGGTGTCTGGGGCTACCCACCGGTCGGGGATACCCCACAAATACAAAGCCTTACGGAAACGTCTAAAAATATACCTACGTTACTTTGATCGGAATGTGTCCTTTTAATGCTTATACAGATAAAATGGATTCACCTAGTACTGGGTTTATAGTCCAATATTGGAGTAGCTTCCACAGTTCTTTGAAACATCTTCAAGAGCTTCGGTGCCCTCCCCCCTTCCACCGTTATTATTGCTATGATTTGTTCTTTCGTATATGCCTCTTTACAAATATATTAACTTCCTACATTACTTGTCCGTTCATCGTAACATTCTATTCAATCCGTTTTTGTCAGTCAGCAAAGCACGCTAAAATAACGCACACGATGACGATAATTGCGTTCACCTGAGATAGACATAGGCTACGGGCCTGGCCTGCCCAGCCCGGCCTGCTCGGCTCCGAACTCGCGGCTTCTCGGCCCTCTGCGAGCGTCATGCCCAGAGGGCATTGACCCAGCTGACCCGGCCCGCACGGTTCAAACCACGTGACCAAATTCCCTGACGCTAGCCTTTACGCAGGAGCCCCATTCATTCAGCCGACCTCCACCAATCCCAGTCGCGCGGCTGATTCGAGAGCGCTGATTGGCCACGTGCGGTCATGGCTGGCTGGGGCATCATAGGCGTATGTAGGAATTAAGTTACGAACTTAGACGATAGATGGCTCTGAAGATTGTTCGCAAATTGCAGAAAATTGGGTGATTGGAAAATAAAGAAGAGCGATTCATATTTAGGTAGACAAAGCCAGCGACCAGCACACACAATTTCGAACGATTCTTTCAAACGGTTTAGAAGATATAAGCGATTTGCTGAATAGTCACTAGTACCTACCATTACTTTTGCAGTGACCTGTACTTGACCCCTCACGGTTCGGGCAGGGTGCCAGCAGTGTCCAGCGCTGCCAGTAGGAGATAGGTATCGATGTAGGAGCAATTTATGTAGGAGCAATGTATCGTCAAACCTTATCTGTTACTAATCTTGCACCTCTGTTGATCCGATCCCTACCCCTGACATTCCTTCCTTATCAGTTGTGAGGGGCTGCCCACAAGACGGGAGTAAGTTGAGTCAATTGCGCAATCGGGCACAACTCTGTCCCTGAGCATGTCGGCAGGGTGACAAAGCAGCCAGTTCCGTCCCTGGCCAGGTCGGAAGGACCTCTGAACAGGCTGAATGGGCTCCTTGACACACAAGAGGGGCTTCTTGGTAGGTCAGATGAGTCCCTGGTCAGACCGGAAGGGCCCAGAGCACGTAGAGATCCCAGATGAAGATTAAATACAAAGAGGACTTACTCCACAAGAAAAAGATTAAAATCGGAGCTTTCGGGTATATTGTAACACCCTTCGTCAGCGATTAAGAGGCATTCGGTAACAGGTCATTGCTCGTCTTTAAGACGAGCAATAGGCCTGTTTACATAGCATAAAAATCCTCTCAATACCTAGGCAAATATTTTCCTAGGAATTGAGACATGTTAGCTTTTTCTAGTGAAATGTCCCTAGATTTGACTATCTACTCGCTTACGCGTGTAGTTGAATGCTGCGCATTGATATCGAGGAAACACTACGAAAAACCGCCTTGTTCTATGGTGCCGCTATTTCTTTAGAAAAAGCTGAAAAGTCTCAATTCCTAGGAAATAATTTGGTAGCACCACACAGCCAAGACCCAGGTGATAAGCTACTAGATTATTCCTAGGAATTGAGACATTCAGGCATATTCTGGAGAAATAAGCATGAAACACCGAATATCCATCCATCCAGAACATAATTTTCCTAAAAGTTATTGAATAACATTATACACGTACAACCTGAAGAATAATAATAAACACGAGATCAGTAAATGCACACAAACTCCCATTCGTTATAAGTCATTGGAACATGGTCATAATAACTCACAAATAAAACCATTTCAATAATTTCAATAACTGTGTGGCGTGAGCAGCACTAGCGCCATCTATACAAGTGTATTGCTAGCGGGAGCGCCACCTGTAGTTACGCTGAAGCCAGCTTGGAGCTGATTGGTTAAAGCATTAAGCGGCGACCAATCAGATTTGGCGAGACATCCTCGATCTAGGGCTAGGGAAATTTCTTTAGAAAAAGCTGAAAAGTCTCAATTCCTAGGAAATAATTTGGTAGCACCACAGCCAAGACCCAGGTGATAAGCTACCAGATTATTCCTAGGAATTGAGACATTCCGGCATATTCTGGAGAAATAAGCATGAAACACCGAATATCCATCCATCCAGAACATAATTTTCCAAAAAGTTATTGAATAACATTTAACATGCTATGTAACTTGCGAGTAGGTCAAACAAGATTAAACATAGCATATGGGAGAGTACCTTTGTGTATTATCATGCTCAAACAGCAGTTTTTAAACAGACTAAACCAATCTTTTGAGGCTAGGGAAATTTCATTAGAAATCTAAAAAGTCTCAATTCCTAGGAAATTATTTTCCTAGGAATTGAGTCTTTTTATGCTATGTAAACATGCCTAATGACATGTTACCGAATGCCTCTTAATCGCTAACGAAGGGTGTTACAATATGTCCGCAAGCTCCGATTTTCTTTTTTCTTTTAGAGTAAGCCCTCTTTGTCTTTAATATATATCACCCACTCCACATCATGTCTTTTTGCGGAACCCAGACGAGTCCCTAAACAGGTCAGAAGGGTGTTGAAAAGGTCGGAGGCGCCCCTAGACGATCTGAAGGGACCCTGGCCCTTTCAGCAGTAAGAATGCAGTTGTCCAGGGAATACAACTCAAAAAGTTTACGACGCTCCGCGGCGCATTTTAACTACAAATTCAATTATATGCGGGTTAGAGAAGAACAAACAGGCGTTTCTCGGCGCATTTGTGTTATGTTGCTACTTTCCTATATAATTGGGCAAAATAGCTCACTTTAGCACTTTTTTTACCGCACTTTTAAACGCACAATAACATTTTTAACCCGCGCACTGCAGGGGGTTTGCTCCGAACACGAACTGCAGGGGGGGGGGGGTGATTTCCGCCCCCCGTGAGATCTCGAAAACTACGCCAGGTAGCGACAAGCGGAAAACGACATTGGATAGCTTGATACAAGTTCTATCGAAAGCATTTCAGTATTTGTTTTAGGTCAGGTCAAAATTGAGGTCATCAGAGGTTATCGAAGGTCAAATTTTCCAGTTTTTTTTCTCTCCTGTTTTAGGACTTCGCTCCAGATATTCCCATATATCTCGGTAACTATGCTAGTTAGAAACAAACAAGGGAAAAAAAACGCCAGCCAATGAAATTTTCAATCGATGAGGTGTCCTCCAATTTGACCTCAGGTCAATATTTGAGGCTCCAGAGGCCAAAACATAAAAAATCTGTTTTTTCCATTTTTTTTCCTCGCTATTAACTTTTTACTTAATAACGATAAAGGAAAACTGTTTACGCCATTGTGTTTATTCTCGTAAAGGCGCTTTGAGTGATGTACATGGTGACCTTGTTAAGTCAACTTAAAAAATTGACCTCAGGTCAAGGTCAAGTTGTGACCCAAGTAGGGCATGTTGCATATGGGAAGATGTGTCTCGACAGACAAACCAATTGCTGTCTGTTTTACTTCTTTATCTTCATTATGTCGGGAGTTATTGACATAAAAGCGATGGTGACCTCGCATGACCTCAAATGACCCCATAGGGGTCACTGAACAAAACTTGCACTTGGATCATCAAGAATATCCTATAATAACAATCCAGAAATAATTGGACTAATATCATGCATATCCTTGAAATAGGAAGCATTTGTATATTTCCCCCTTGACTTATTATGGGGAGCTTACGAAATTGACCTGACTTTAGGTCACCGATATAAAAATTCCGAGATACACGAATTGTAAGTACTTATGCCCTCATGACATCCTGTAAGTTTCAAACTGATCGGTGAAAAACTCTGGCTTTGGCACAACTGCAAACATTTTTGGAGGTGGGGTCACTTGACCTGGTCTGGTGACCTGACCTGAGATGACCCGAGGTTAATTTTATTTCTTCAAAGTGTGCACAATTGATGTCCTAACAGGTGTGCCAAAACCCGGTGGCGCTGCGCGCCGCCGTTTTTTCGCTATCTGCGAAAAACCTGAGGGGGGGGGGGGCGGAAATCACCCCCCTGCAGTGCGCGGGTTAAATGTCCGCACCATACGCAATGTGACGCATTGATGAGAATGCATATCTAGGGCATGATACTCGAAATTTTCGCGCCGCTCCGCGTCGCAATTAGTTAAGAGTTCCAGGTCTTGAGCATAACAAAATCCAAGTTGGTATAGCTGATTCTAAATTGGTGTCGCTGGTTCAAAAGTTGATATGGCAGTTTGCTAACTCCAGCTCTTAAAAGTTGGTATGTCCCATACCATACCTGTCATACTGCATTTTCCAACCGTGTAACGTGCCTTTTCATCCGTTTTGTTTGGACCTTTCAGCGCTCGGGCCTTTCAGCGCTCGGGAAGGGGAGGGAGCCTTTCAGCCAGTGCTGTGAATGACAGTTAGTTTATTACACGGTATTCTCATCAGTGTCACCAGCGACGTGACGCTTATTCTCGTCTGACTGACCTGTCTCCCAGTGTGACGCTTATTCTCGTCTGACTCACCTGTCTCCCAGTGTGACGCTTATTCTCGTCTGACTCACCTGTCTCCCAGTGTGACGCTTATTCTCGTCTGACTGACCTGTCTCCCAGTGTGACGCTTATTCTCGTCTGACTCACCTGTCTCCCAGTGTGACGCTTATTCTCGTCTGACTCACCTGTCTCCCAGTGTGACGCTTATTCTCGTCTGACTCACCTGTCTCCCAGTGTGACGCTTATTCTCGTCTGACTCACCTGTCTCCCAGTGTGACGCTTATTCTCGTCTGACTCACCTGTCTCCCAGTGTGACGCTTATTCTCGTCTGACTGACCTGTCTCCCCTCTGTTTCAGGTCAGGTCAGTGTCAGGTCAGTGTCACCAGTGTGACGCTTATTCTCGTCTGACTCACCTGTCTCCCCTCTGTTTCAGGTCTTAGTCTGACCTGTCCCCCCATGGTACATGTCTTACTTTCTCGTTTCCCGGTGTGGTAGGTCTGAGTCTGAATTTGCCGGTATGCTCTGTTTTTCAGGCCTCAGTACCAGGGCGTGGAGTATGCGTCGCAGCAGCATTACCAGCAGCAGGGCTACGATGCGGCGGCGGCTGCTTACGACGCCCAGCAGCACTATCAGCAGCAGCAGCAGGAGCAACTGCTGCTGCACCAGCAGCAGCTGCAGCAGCAGGCAGTCGTCCAGGTACAGGGCTGGATTTAGACACTTCATCAGCTTAACCCTATTCCCTGCGGGTGGCCAGAATTGCGTTAACCTGCGGGGTGGGGGGGGGGGGGGGGCAGGGGCAGATTCTGCCCCCCCCCCCCCCAGAGATATCGAGTACCGTTCGGTCGATTTCGATGGGGAAAACGCCATTCGATGCGTCATGACAAGATCTCTCTTTTTGAACCCCGAAATTTTTGTTTTGTTCAAAAATAGGGGGCCAGGGGGCAAAAAAATACGAAAATTTTGGGTGTTTTTGAAAGGTCATTGCGGCCATGTGGCTCGACCGATTGTCATGTCCCAAACGTTTTTGAGCTTCAAATCTACTGGCCTTTAATATATTTAAAGACAAAAACAAAATAAATAATAGGCGTATTCAGGGAATGTAAAATGGGGGGATTTTCTGAAGAAAGGAGGAGTGGAGGGGAGGGGAGGGGA